>JAODAL010057553.1:0-22611 GCA_025379985.1 Phyllomedusa bahiana
GTACCACAGCTTCCGTCACGCAGCTCCCAGAGATCTCCTCGGCGGCAGAACTGCCAGCCGAGCAGATCCCAGTGTTGCAGGGGGCGCGGTGAAAGCTGTGCGCCCCCGGTGACGCTGATACAGGGGAGGAGTCAGGATGGTAAAGATCCGTCCTGCCTCCTCCCCTGTACCTGCAGCTAGCTGCACAGCGAGTGTGTGCAGCTGCTGAGGGACTCTGCGTGGCTGTTTTAAAACGGCCGCGCAGAGCCAGGGGCTATTCTCCGGGCGGGCGAGCCGGGCGGCGCCCCCCTCGGGTGAGTGGAGCCTCGGCGCCCCGGTCGATCGCCCGTCCCTCCCGCCCCTAGGAACGGCCCTGCCTCCATGGAACGATAGACTATGTCATGATTTCAGATTTATCCATCAGAAAAAAATGTATGGGGCTTATGAACACCTTTGAGGTTCACAAAGCTATAAAATGGCATCCACACAAAACTGCCAGGCCCCACTGAGCATCTAATTTCTGATGGAATCCAACAAGAAACAAATTGTACCATATTATGGAGACCTTCCTGAAAAAATGCTAATGTATCTGTAACAATGTTTTGAACAGATTTACAGATTTATCAATACTGTCTCTTTACACAATAGACTTATAATGGACCACAAGTATTATAGTTTTGAAAACTAGAACTGTCTTGTCTAATTTTACACTATTTATAAATGGGCTTACTTTATGCCACAACCTGTGCCCCTTTAGTGAGGTCACGCATATTTTGTCGGACAAGGCATAGAAGTGTCTAGAAACTGTCTGAAACACATAATAAATATGGTGTAAAGCATGTACGACATTATTTTTGGTGCACATTGAGCCAGAATTAGAGATGGGCGAATTGATTCTAACTAAGTGGAATTCGTTTAGAATTTCAAGAAAACTTCGGTTCAGAACGAAGTCGAAGTTTGGGGTACTTTGCGTGAACGAAGTGTGCTTTTGATTGATAAAATGGCTGTGAGCACATGGCGTTACATGGGGCAAAGAACTCTGGGAGGAAGAAGGGCATAGCCTACATGACATATACAGAGATTAAGCCAATCAGAGACCAGCAGGATTCTGTGACGTCACCGCACTATATAAGTCCAGGCGCGACGCTGGGAGCTCATACCGCTCTCACTGTACTGATTAGGGAAGGTGCTGCCGCGGCTGCTCATGATAGCTGATACTAAAGAACTCATTTTTATACAGGGATTTTTGGGGGGTGTCTCAGATTGTCTCAGAGACGGCTTCTCTTACGTTCTAATTCTGATTTTGTGGGGTATTGGAACTAAAGTCCAGTGTGTGTCCAGTGCAGCATATATTTTAATGCTATCTGCTCACAGCACATTGAATATCCAAGGGTGATCTAAGCCTGTTCCTGTTGTTTTCATTTAAAGAAACAGCGTTTTTACAATACAAATACCACTTCATTTTTGGCTGCTCAATTCTTTGGCGCAAATGCCATCCAGGGGTTCATTAAGCGTTGTTCTGCTGCTGTTGTGACTAAAAGAAACCGTCTTTTTCACCACCAAAAAATACAATTTTCCTGTAGCATAATTCCCAAGCGAAGGTTAATTAAGAGTTTTCCTCTTGTTGTGTAGCATAAAAAACATGCCATTGTAACACGATACAAAGATCGTAGTTTTTGGTTTCTCAATTCTTTTGCGCAATTTACATCCAGGGGTTAATAAAGCGTTGTTCTGCTGCTGTGGTGACTAAAAGAAAACGTTTATTTCACAGCAAAAAAAAACATTTTTCATGTAGCATAATTCACAAGCGAAGGGTAATTACAAGTTTTAATCTTGTTGTGTAGCGTAGAAAACACGCAATAGTAACACGCTAAAAAGCTAGTAGTTTCCGGCTGCTCAATTATTTTGCGCTATTATCATCCAGGGGTTAATTAAGCGTTTTTTTTGTGCTATGGTGACAAAAATAGACCGTCTTTGTTCACCGCCAAAAAATACATTTTTCCTGCAGCATAATTCACAAGCGAAGGTTAATTACAATTATTTTCTCTTGTTGTGTAGCGTAGAAAACACGCAATTGTAACACGCTAAAAAGCTAGTAGTTTCCGGCTGCTCAATTCTTTTGCGCAATTAGCATCCAGGGGGTTTAAATTTAAACTTTGTTTTTGTGCTGTGGGTGACAAAAATAACCCTCTTTTTCACCGCCAAAAATAAAATTTTCCTGTAGCATAATTCACAAGCGAAGGTTAAAATTACAATTTTTTCTCTTGTTGTGTAGCGTAGAAAACACCAATTGAACACGCTACAAAGCTAGTAGTTTCCGGCTGCTCAATCTTTTTGCGCAATTTACAAACCAGGGTTAATTAAGCGTTGTTCTGCTACTGTTGTGACTCCAAAAACCGTCTTTTTCACCCCCAAAAAATAAAATTCTCCTGTAGCATAATTCCAAGCGAAGGTTAATTACAATTTTTTTTCTCTTGTTTGTAGCATAGAAAACACGCAATTGTAACACGCTACAAAGCTATATTTTTTGGCTGCTCAATTTCCTTTTTCGCAATTTACATCCAGGGGTTAATTTAAGGTGTTTTCTGCTGCTGTTGTGACTAAAAGAAAAAACCCTCTTTTTCACCGCCAAAAAAATACAATTTTCCTGTAGCATAATTCCCAAGCGAAGGTTAATTAAGAGTTTTCCTCTTGTTGTGTAGCATAAAAAACATGCCATTGTACCACGCTACAAAGCTCGGAGTATTTGGTTTCTCAATTCTTTTGCGAAATTTAAATCCAGGGGTTTTAATTAAGCGTTGTTCTGCTGCTGTGGTGACTAAAAGAAAACGTTTATTTCACCGCCAAAAAATATATTTTTCCTGTAGCATAATTCACAAGTGAAGGTTAATTACAAGTTTTCCTCTTGTTGTGTGGCGTAGAAAACACGCCATCGTAACACGCTACAAAGCTCGTAGCTTTTGGTTGCTCAATTCTTTTGTGCAATTTACATCCAGGGGTTAATTAAGCGTTGTGCTGCTGCTGTGGTGACTAAAAGAAACCGTTTATTTCACCGCCAAAAAATACATTTTTGCTGTAGCATAATTCATAACCGAAGGTTAATTACAAGTTTTTCTCTTGTTGTGTAGCGTAAAATACACGCCATTGTAACACGCTACAAAGTTGGCAGTTTTTGGCTGCTCAATTCTTTTGCGCAATTTACATCCAAGGTTTAACTAAGTATTTTTCTGCAGTTGTACTCAGTAAAAGAAACGTTGTTTTTTAAACCGCCACAGAAGAAATTCTGTAGCATAATTCATATCCAAGGTTAATTAAGCCTGTTTGTGCTTTTATATTCAGTAAAATACACAGAGTTTTTAAAACGGCACATACAAGTCAATTTTTCCTGCCCCATTTGTGGAGCGCAATTTATATTCCAAGGGTTTACCCAAGCTTCTTAGTGGGTTCATTTGGAGTCAAATACAGGTGTGTATTTATCATATACAGATATCTTCATCAAACAGTGTCTGTACATTTTAGAACAAACAGTATGTCAGACAGAGAGGTGGCAGACTCTTCACCTGCGAGTGGCAGAGGCACAAACATTCAAGGCCCAGGTCGCAGCACAGCAAGGGGACGTCGCAGCAGGGGTCACTTGTTGAGGCCACAACTGCCGCTGTCATCTAGCGGCCGTGTGTAGTTCAGCAACCCAATGGTTCTTGATTGGTTGACTAGGTCATCCACTTCCTCCCAGATGACATCTGACAACCCCAGCCAAGAGTCGGTGGGAACGACAGACACAACCCTTAGTTGGCATGGCCCGGGAGCGGGTCAGCGGCCCTCACCTGTCCTCAACCCGCCTCTGCCCCATCCGGTTCCCTCAGCCAGAGATCTACTATGTGGTCTGGGCTCAGCGCCACTATATAGCGAGGATGAATTTGAGGAGGGCAGTCAGCAGCTACTTGGCAGCGAAGAAATGGGGCCAATATCCCCTGCTTCTTGCAGCAGGCGGCAAAGTATAGATGTTGAGAGTGGCATGGGACGTCATGTTGTGAGGGGTCAACCTCTGCATACCAAGACCGGTGATGAGGACAGCAGTGACGATGAAGCACAAATAGATGATGATGTAGCCGATCGCACTTGGGAGCTGGGTGAGGCAAGGGATTCATCATCGTCAGGAGAAGAGGGCATCAGCTTGCGCGTCAGGCAGCGGCACAGCCAGCAAGTGGGTTGTGTGGCCGTGAGTCAGCAGGGTAGCAGCAGTGTGAGGTCAGGAGCCAAGCGGCCACGGGGTAAAAAAACCCGCTTCGCAGGTCCAAGAAAGTAGCGGCACAGGGGCTCAGCGAGGCAGCGGCGGCAGTAGTCACTCAGTGCGGAGCGTTAGCGGTAAAATCAGCTACTCGGCGGTGTAGCAGTTCTTTGCTAAGACACCAGAGGAGCCGAATATGGGTATATGTAGAATCTGTAGGCAGAAAGTGAAGCGTGGCCAGGGAGCTAACGTTGGCGCCATGGCCCTGCATCAACACATGCAGCGTCACCATCCGGTGGCCTGGGAGAAACGTGGCTCAGATGTGGTGGTCGATCCTGCAGCAGCAGCAACAGCGCCCGGGCCCAGCCATTGCACCCATCAAGGCCCCCCCACCTCTGCAGAAGGGACTTTTTCTCTTTGACATCATCTCCCAGCCCAGATCCCTGCTCCTCGCTACTCAGGCACCCACAGTCTTCAGCAGGCATTGCAAGAGACAACAGTATCTCCAACCATAAAAAGATGCAGAAGCAAAACCATGCCTGTTCAAGTTGTTGGTATGCAGCCCCCCTTTTCCAAAAATGGGGACTTGCACTGTTCAGAGAACTAATGGCTTTGCCACCGAGGGGGAATTCCAAAGCCGTAATTTTATTTAAAAAAGGCAACCAGACTTCATAAATAGTAGAACAGAAGGTGGGCCAGTCCTTGAATTTAGGGGTTTTTCCAAGGTGCACGGCAGGGGGAACGTTGGAGCGTAACTAGGGTCAGGACAGTACATGCCTTTAGGGCCCCCACTGGGTAAAGTGCTTCCTCCCCAGCACACCAAATTTGGACAGGAACGCCGCTTTTCCTCCCGTTTTCAAACGCGGCTCCTGCCCAATGTCCGCCTCCTCCCCTCCCCACCCCCCACCCCATCTCAGCTCCACAAGAACGCTCCATCATACCACTGTGTAGGGCACAGCTGTCACCATTCTACACCCGGGCTTCCTGGGCGAACGAAGTCACACGGGGGGGAACTGCCCCGGGCGTCATGCAGAAAGAAATCGTGTGTCTTTCTCCCGCCCCAAACTGCAAATCGGAACCAGGGTGAGGACAATGAGAGGAACAGGTCCGCCTGCCCCGAGGGGATGGTCCATGCGCCCTGCATGGGCTGTGTTAAATCGGGTTGTGAAAAAGTTTCTAAAGTTTCCACCGATCTTCAAAATTCTGAAAAGGCGAGGAAACTGTCTGCATTTCATCCACCCCTAAAAACCGGGAACACCCTCCTGGTTGGCAGCGAACGGCCTCCCCCAACACACTTGTATGAAATGTTTCCCCCCTTTGGGAATTTCCCAGCCTGCACTTGTGGACCGACGAAAAACAAAAAAGGGCCATTAACGATTTTTTGATGACCCAGGGGGACAGGAAAATTCCCCTGTGTAACTTTGATGTCAGCCATGGACTCATCGGACACCTCCCTTTTGTTGAGGCCATTCGGGGAGGCCTTTTATTTGTCAGTCGCCAGGACTAGGGGATGAATAAGTATTCCACTTTTTTATGCCCCTAAACAGATGCTGAAAAAATCTCTGGGGCAGGACTGGGGGGACGTGGCGACTAAAACCGCGCCACATGACCCCGGTGGGGACGAAATGGAGGAGGAGGACTTTAAGCAGAAGATTGTCTGGTAAAAAGGTGATTTTCAACCCAGGTGACAAGAGAGAGGACAGGAGCAGCGGGAGGAGGTAGAGGAGATGAAAGACGAGCAGAGACCCGCAACACCGTGGCAGTAACATGGAGATGGGGCAGGGAGCCCCCGGAGTCCATTTGCGATGGCCCGCAGCAGCGATTGCCTGGCATGACAGCCGAATAGTAGCACCCGGCAGAGGGATGAATTTCGGCCCCCACCCTTTTGGGGACCCTCGCTACCGGCCAAATGGGAGCCTTTTTCCCACTTTTGAGGGGAGGACAAACTAAATCTTAGGGAAAATCCCCGATCATTTGGGCCGCTGCCTATGTGGGGCATTGTCCCCCCTTGACGGGTCCCCCGGGGGGTTCTCAGGGGCCCAGAATACTGCCCCCGGGCCGGAGGAAGGGGGGGGGGGGTAGGAGCAGTACCCCCATCAGCAGCAACCAAGTCTGGGTCATTGATGGATTTCCCTTCACCCGTGTGAGGAGGCAGTCGCCAGCGCAGCGCAGCAGGCCCGGGGAGCAGATCTGAACCAACGGGGGGGCCTATTTGGACAGCACTCTCCCCCACCCCAGTTAGAAATCCGCGGACTCGGGCAGCTAAAATGGATTTTGGCCGCAACTTGCCGAGTTTGCAGTGGAGGCTGTCCTCCCCGGCCCCATAGTGTGGCTCGGGGAGGGGGTGTTCAGTGCGGGGGGGGCCCATCGTTACCCCAAAAGGAAAAACCCCCTTGTCCCCCGGGAAAGGGGAAAAACGATGACCTTTTCAAGAGAATCAGGCTGGATCGGCGGGGATTTCCACACACCAATGCTTGGCGTCAGACAACATCAGCCATGACGCCTCACCCAAACTCAAAAATGAGTCGGGGTTCAAACACCTGCCTCAGTCACTATTCTGATGCTGCCACCCGCCTGATGCCACACATCTTCTGCCATTTCCCCATCGCCCCAACCACTTTACCAGGGAGGTTTTTCCACCCAAACCTCCACACTTTGTCAATGGCCACTTTATGACCTCATGCTGGCGCTGTTTCGGTGCCGTGACTTTCCACACGTGTCACTGTCCCCTCCGACCCCATCTGTTCTCCTCCCCCCGTCACCTCCACTCTCCTTTATTTTGCCACCTGTGGGCCACTCCCTTTTGCCACCTCCAAATGTCATTTTGCCACTGTCTACCTCATGCTGCTGCGCCCCTCACCTCCACTCTCTGTCATTTTCCACCTGTGGCCTACTACTTTTTTAGCCCCCTCCAGAGTCATTGTGCCACTCCTGACCTCATGGCTGCGCCGTCACCTCCACTCCCCTGCATGGGGCCACTCTGTGGCCTACTCCTTTTTTGCCCCCTCCAATGTCTTGTGCCAGTCTGACCTCATCTGCGCCACCTCACCACCCCCCTTTGTCATTGTTCCACTCTGTGGCTTACATTTTTGCCACCTCCAGAATGTCAAGTGCCACTGTCTGCCTCATCTGCTCCCGCCGTCACCTCCACCTCTTCATTGTGCCCTCTGTGGCCTACTACTGTTTTGCCACTCCAGAATTCTTTTGCCCCTGTCTGAAAATGCTGCTGCTGCCTGCCCTCCACACGTGTCATTTTGCCACTCTTGACCTCATCTGCTGCTGCTGTGACCTCCACTCCATCATTGTGCCCCTCTGTGGCCTACAAAATTTTTTGCCACCTCCCGAAGTCATTGTGCCACGTCTGCCTCACTGCTGCTGCTGTACCTCCACACTGGGCACTGTGCCACTCTGTGGCCTGTCCCCGTTTTTTCCCCCTCCAAAAGGCTTGTGCGTGCCTGCCTCCCCCTGTGTCATTGTGCCCTCCTTTACCCATGCTGCTGTGCTGGACCCCCACTCTCTGTCTTGTGCCACTCGTGGCCTACTACTGTTTTGCCCTCTCCCGAATTCATTTTGCCCCTGTCGACCTCATGCGCTGCTGGTACCCCACTCTTGTCATTTTGGGCCCCCGTGGCCTAATCCCTTTTTTTCACCTCCAGAATGCATTGTGCCACTTTCCCCGACCCCATGCTGCTGCCCCCGTCACCTCCACACTGTTATTGTGCCACTCTCGCCTCATGCTGCCTGGACCTCCCTCCTGTATTGTGCCCCTCTGTGGCCTACTGCTGTTTGCCCCCTCCGAATGTCATTTGCCATTCTGACCCCATGCGTGCTGTGGGTGCTGCCGGCCTACACACTCGCATTTGCCACTTCTGACCCTCCTACCGCTGTGGGTGCTGCCCGTGACCTACACACTGTTCATTGTGCCACTCTGGGGGCCTACCTGTTTTTGCCCCCTCTTTAATGTCATTTTTCCCCCGTCGACCTCATCGCTGCTGCTGTTGATGTCGTCAAATCCACACTGTGTCTTTTTGCCCCCTTTTGGGCCCACTCCCCGTTTTTTTCCCCTTTAGAAAGTATTTGCCACCTCTGCCTCATGTGCTGTGGTTGTCCCATCATCCACACTCTGTACTATGTTGCCACCGAGCCCCCCAGTTTGTTTATTTCCAGCGTCGCTGCCATGACTTTTTCAGGCACATTCCCCTTCTTTTTTTTGGGCAGTTTTGCCTCTTAATTCCCAGGAATTTTTGGGGGAAGCCATTTAAGACGGCGGCTGTTTTTGTCTTACAAAACACAACATTGTATAAACCAAACCAAGCTCCCCTTTCATATTTTAAACATGGGGACAACGTTCTACAGCACCCTGCAGGGTCTGGGGCCTGGAAAAAGCTGTTTTTTTTTTTGCGATTCGCCCAAGAATTCGGACCAATTTATTTTTTTTTCGGGAAATTCGGCAAAGTGACCAAAACCCAATTTTTTAGAATTCGCCCTCTCTACCAAATGTTGCCTAAGCTGCCGAATTAAAAGTATCCCCAAAGTGTAAACAGGAAAAAAGATTTGTGAAGGATGGACTACAGGACGAAAGCGATGGGAAGACTAAGCACAGAAGTGACAACTAGTTGATGCTGGTGAAGAGAAATAACCCATTCTTATACAAAATCCACTCCTGCCTGCCTTCTACATCCTTGCATTGGTAAGATCTGCAAACAGTTCCTGCAAGTACTACACAGCAAGTACTACACATAATGACCCTTCGCAGTTTTTAAAGCCAACTTAATGTCCCCTTAAATTTTGAAAATGTAAGACATGGCAAAAGGCTCCCGGGTTTTTAAGAGTGTGATGGCCCTACCAGGTCTATTAAGTGGGTTGGGGTTTAGTTTTGGGTGCCAAGGATGAATTTTTGGAAGGTCTCCCGCTTCAAGTTGTGAAACATCCCTCAAAAATTGGTGTCTATTAGTCTTCAAAAAAGGGAAAATATTCCCCTTGGGGAGAGCACCCTGTAGGTGTGTGGGGATTTGAAATGACTTTTTTTCAACCCACTAAGCATCTGCATATCACAAGACATTATGGGGATAGAGCTGGAAGCTCAAGCTCCTTCTATTGGATGTAACAAATCCCCAATTTGCTTCTGACTTGCTTCCTATATATTCTTCATGTACACATCAGAGCCATACGTCTTGTCTCTTTTTTTGATATTTCCACCAAATTACTTTTTTTGCAAAATATTATTTTATGTTAGTCTGGTTTATTTCATAACCTTGTACTGGTAGACCTGAAATATTAATTTATTCACAAATCTCCATTATTTATGGCTCGGATAGGATGTTCACATGACGAGTGCACTTAGGCTTTTCTGGGTTTATTAAGATATGATCCGAAATTAAGTGCTTCTTAAATAATCTCCCCGATCATGAAGAAAGTGAATGGCATGACTTTACATGTTGCAATTATATGATATGGCAATGAAGTTGTTGAGTCAGGTTATGGGCTATAGAGAAAAGACGGAACAGTGCTCGCTCTTCGATGAATTTGCATGGCAACACTCTATTTACTGCACTCCAGAAGATTTGTGTTTGTGATTTCGATTGTGAAATCATCTACAAGTCTTTTCACATTAAGACAATCATAAGTGAGTATTGAAATTAAAGGAGTTTTATCGTTTGAACTGTTCGTGCTGTTCTGTAATTCTTTTAGATTTAGTTTGAAATCCGGGGTGGTCTCTCCTTCAGCAGGTGTGTCTCTCCCCGGGGGCGTGTTTTCCCCACTGAAGAACTGTACATCATTTTGGGTTAGGGGTGTAGCGAGGTTGTCTGGTATAAAAAACTCTGTAAACCCCCTGCATGCTTATGTCTGAGCCTTCAGGCTCCAGCAAGCACCTTTTTATTCTAGTTTTTTACACAAATTAACTCAAAGCCGCGTTTTTTACTTCTATGGTGTTCACCCAAATTTTAATGAAACAGGCAGAGATTTATCAAATACAAGGACAAATGTCGTCAAGTAAAATCTTGTTTTTGCGTGACTGTGAGTGAAAACAATGGGGGGGGGGGAGGGGAAAAATCAGCTTTGAGAGAAGCCCCTGCTCAATTATAACTAGCTTGGGTGGTGGTGCCTTGGTAGAGCTTTGGTTTTCAAGGTAGGGGTTTGGAGTTTTAGCCCTCACAGAGTATTTTTTTCCCCTATTTTTTACCAAAAAGGGAGAGAGACCTAAAATATAATTTTTCAATCTCTATAAAGATATATATACCATACATAGCTCCCTAATATGTCTATCCCCCCGAGTATAGCATTGTATCCGTATGTTGGAAATGCTTGGTGGCTGTGGGGTGAGCACTATATAGGGGGGCTTTTTGTTTTTTTAAAAAAAAATTTAGTGTCTACCATATTTCTCATTATTTAATTGTGTAAATTTTTAAAAAAAAAAAAACTACTGATGGGGCTTGAACTCCCAACCTCTCTCTTGCAGAGTGGATCAGCTAAGCACTAAACTACACAGACAACTTATACACCTACTGAGTTGAATACACTACAGAGGATGACGTCATAAGGAGGCGGGGCTTGCATTAGATCTGAGGAACAGAACGCCCTCTTTTCAGAGTAGCAGCTTAAAGGGGTTTTATCGTTACAAAGATCATGTCTCAGATTATGGGGACAGTAAAAATAAGCACTTTTGTAATTGGCTTGCATTACCTCAGTCACTTGGTTTAGCTGTTGCTGGTCGGCCACGCCCCCTGGTCGGATCCCACCTCCTAGACACGCCCCCTGCATTGTGATTGGCCGGCTGACATTTCATTCAACCTGTTGGGATATGCCCCTAAACCGGAAACGTCCTGGCCACGCCCCTTGTGCTGTGATTGGCTGCCTGCACACTCTGTGTTTTCTCCCCTCTGAGCTGTTAAAATCGATAGTGAAACCAAGGTCTGCTGGCTGCATGCTCATCTCTCAGCTCTAGGTGAAGGATCTGGGCAATTACTGCCTGTTTAAATGGCTTTTGCCAAGAGGTTGATTCACCTCCTCACAGATCCAGTCCTTAAGCTGCTACTTTGAAAAGAGGGCGTTCTGTTCCTCAGATCTAATGCAAGCCCCGCCTCTTTATGACGTCATCATATGTAGTGTATAACATAAGGATTCAACAGATTGCTTGTATAAGCTGTATGTGTAGTCTAGTGCTTAGCTGATCCACTCTGCAAGAGAGAGGTTGGGAGTTCAAGCCCTATCAGTAACTTTTTTAATTTTCTTTTATAAATTGTACACATATGTAAAGATATGAAAATATATGTGTAGACATCTATAATTTTATTTATATACACAAACAAAGCTCACCTATATAGTGTCCTCACAGAAGTAACACCTCGCACTTCCAACATACGTGATACAATGCATATACTCTGGGGGATGAGACATGATGTAGGGGAGCTATGTATGTGTATATGTATCATTATAGAGATTAACATATATATTTTAGGTCTTTCTACATATGTGTAGAATTTAGGGGAGAATACTCTGTGAGGGACTAGAACTCCAAACCCCTTCCTTGTAAAGCCAAAGCCCTACCACTGCACCATGAGAGCAAGAAGAGCTCAACCAATCAGCTCTTTTCTGCATTTTTACTGTATTTTGAACTGTCCCGCCTTTGATTTTGATTGGTCAATAGTTCTCCATAGGTTTTAATGGGTCACTGTCGCTCCTATTCTCATTGGCTGGCTTATGCCGACCAATGAGAATAGCTTACAGAATTTGAATTACTGTATTTCCCGGCGATTTTTTTGGAATCATCCTCCATGCCGCACGGAGCTGAGCGCCGAGATTTCTTTTGCGATCTCTATGCTTCCTCTCATGTTCCATACTCGCTTCATTTCGCCTCCGCCGGAGCATTTAGACCAGAATCAACCAGGTCTGACTGTCGGAGCTGCCGAGCGCTGCAATGCACCGCACTTTGCCGACTCACAATCGTACATGCCTCGGAGTTTTCGAGCGCGCCGCGTCCCGCCCCGGAACGCCCACACCGCGCCCATTGCACGCCACTTCATGCGGGGTGCACCTGAAAGTGGCAAACGCTGCGCCTAACATCGCATCCCTGCGTCCGACAGGGGATTCGGGCCGGTGAGGCGCAGGATACGCCAGAAAACAGGCGTAATGCCCGTTCATACATGTCGCCCAGAGTGTGCAGGCAGCCAATCACAGCGCACGGTGCGTGGCCGGGGCATTTCCTGTCTAGGGGCGTATCCCAATAGGCTGAATGAAATGTCAGCCAGCCAATCACAGTGCAGGAGGCGTGTTTATGGGACGGGAAACGTCCAGGGAGCGTGTCCAACCAGCAACAGCAGAAATAGAACACAGATTTACAGAGAAGCTCATATCTGCCAAACCAAGTGAGAGGTAATGCAAACCAATTACAAAAGTGCTTATTTTTACTGTCCCCATAATCTGAGACATGATCTTTGTAACGATAAAACCCCTTTAATTCAAAACTGTCAAATTGTATGCTTTTTCATCATAGTGATGTAATAAATAATCAAAACTAGTTGACTTGAAACATGAGTCTAGAAATGTTGTCTAGAAATTTGGGTAGCGGGTGATCAGTGGTTAGTGCTATTGCCTTGCAGCACTGGGGTCGTGGATTCAATTTATGCAGGGAGTTTTAGCTGTTTTCGCATGGGATTCCCCACACTCCAAAAAGTACTGATTAATCCGAAATTTAGAATGTGAGCCCCAATGGGGATAGGGACCAATGTGGATAATGACAATCTCTGTACAGCACTATATAAATAAATAAATAAATAAATAAAAAGTTCACAAAAAAGTGTGAAAAGTATAGCACTTATTGCCATTGATAAATAATCTACTTTGGCACATTTCAGCAGAATATCTAGGCTAATCTCAGTCACATTTTAAAACAATCTGGGGACTATGCCAGCTGTTATTTTGTTTTACCTAAATCATAGTATTATGCTCTGTTAATGACTATATTTGTGACCTTTGTCCACTTTTCCTGCTTAAGACTTGTGGTGGCTTACCATGAGTTTGACCTTTACTGACCTCACAGTTTGCCTTTTAGGCCATGTTCACACGGCTTAATTGCGGGGCGTAATGTCACTTATTTCCCCCCGCGGCAGATTCGCCGAGCCGGGAGACGAGAAGTAATCCATAGTTCTCTATGAGAACTGTGGATTACCATAATGACTGGGCCGTATTTCAGCCCGTAATTCGCGCAGTACACCGCAAATTACGGGCTGAAATACGTGCCCAAATAAGCCGTGTGAACAAGGCTTTAGGAGTGTGAAAATGGGTCCAGTGTTGAACTGTGTTAGGCTAGAACCACACACACAGCATCGTACAAAAACTGTTGGAAAGTCGACCGTTTTGTTGCCCATGCACAACTGCGTTTTTTGTCACTGGCTTCTCCACTTTCTTTCCACTGACATCCCCACTAACATCCCAATTGATACACACCTCTCTGTTGGAAACAAACTCCTTTCACTCTGCTCTTCCTTTGGCCTCTCACAGTGGACCTCAGGAGCCACCCACACAGACGGACACACACTGGACCTCATCTTCACCCGCCTCTGCCCCCTATCTGACATCTCAAACTCCCCTCACCCCATATCTGACCACAACCTGCTTACCTTCTCCACCATCTCCACTCCACCTGCTCCTCCTGTCTCACATCTAGTACACCCCCGCAGGAACCTACAAAACCTTAACCCTCACACATTCTCTGACTCTTTTGCAGCTCTTTCTACCATATCCTCACTTGACAACCCCCACGCAGCCACTGCTTTCTACAACCACATAATCTCCTCCACACTTGACTCAGGCGCTCCTCTCACACACAACAGAACCCGCAAAATCAACAGACAACCCTGGCACACAGACTCCACCAAACAGCTGAGGTGAGCTTCCATAATTGCTGAACGCCACTGGAAGAAAACCCGCTCCACCGATGACTTCACCTCATACAAACAATCGCTACACATATTTATGTCTGCACTCACCACCGCCAAACAGGATTATTTCACCACTCTCATATCCTCTCTGTCTCACAACTCTAGACAACTATTCAACACCTTCAACTCTCTCCTCCGTCCACCAGTACCTCCTCCCCCATCTCTCCGATCAGCGGACGACTTTGCCACTCATTTCTTAAATAAGATCAGCCTCATCAGAGAAAGCTTCACCCCACAGTCCCCACTGCCCACCTCTATACCTCCACCATCGCCACCACTCACCCTTACCCTGACACAGTCCCCAGTGAACACTTCCATAACCTGCTTTCCCACTGTTAGTCACGATAACCTTTCCTCTCTAGTGTCCAAATCCAACCTCACTACCTGTAACCTTGACCCACTGCCATCCTACCTCATCCCAGACCTCAGTACTGTTATCTTCCCAGCCCTCACCCACCTTTTTAATCTATCATTAACCTCTGGCATCTTCCCTTCCTCATTTTAACATGCGACCATCTCACCCATCTTTAAGAAACCATCTCTCGACCACTCCTCACTGTCCAACTATCGTCCCATATCACTGCTTCCTTTTGCATCCAAACCCCTGGAACAGAATGTCTATCTTCAACTGTCCTCCCACCTCTCCTCCAACTCTCTCCTTGTCCCACTCCAATCTAGCTTCCGACCCCACCACTCCACTGAAACTGCCCTAACCAAGGTCACCAATGACTTAATAACCGCTAAAGCCTCACGCCACTATTCTGTGCTTCTCCTCTTAGACCTGTCCTCTGCCTTTGACACTGTCGACCACTCCATCCTGCTACAAAATCCTCTCCTCCCTCGGCATCACTGACTTGGCCCTCTCCTGGATCTCCTCATACCTCTCTGAACGGACACTCAGTGTCTCTCCCTCCCGCACCACCTCCTCCTCTCGCCCGCTCTCTGTTGGTGTCCCCCAGGGATCAGTCCTGGGCCCACTACTCTTCTCTATCTACACTCTCGGCCTGGGTCAGCTCATAGCTCACACGGCTTTCATTACCACCTGTATGCGGGTGATACCCAGCTTTATATCTCCGGTCCTGATATTAACTCTCTTCTCTCCCGGATCACAGATTGTCTGTCGTCCATATCCTCCTTCTCCTCTCGTCTCTTAAAACTAAATGTGGATAAAATCGAATTCATCATCTTTCCACCGTCCCACTCCACCCCTCCACCTGATCTCTCTATCACTGTTAATGGCTACACTCTCTCACCAGCTCCACAAATCCGCTGCCTTGGGATAACCTTTGACTCCTCTCTATCCTTCAAACCGCACAGCCAAGCCCTCAACTCTGCCTGCTGCCTCCACCTGAAAAATATTTCACACATCCGCCCATTCCTCAACTTTGACACTACAAAAATGCTAGTCCACGCCCTTGTCATCTCTCATCTAGACTACTGTACTGTAACACCGTTCTCTGAGGCCTCCCATCCAGCACTCTCGCTCCCCTTCACACCCTCCTCAACTCTGCTGCCCGTCTTATCCACCTCTCTCCCTGCTACTCCTCTGCCTCTTCACTCTGTCCATCCCTTCACTGGCTCCCCGTTGCCCAGTGAATTCATTTCAAGTTACTAACCATGACCTACAAGGCTCTCCATAACCTCTCTCCTGCATACATCTCTGCTCTAATCTCCAGATACCTCCCCTCACGCAATCTCCGCTGCTCCCCTCTCATCAGCTTCTCACACAACCGTCTCTAAGACTTCACTCGTGCTTCACCCATTCTCTGGAACTCCTTAACCCAAAACATGTCCGCCCCACACCTTCTGTCTCTCCCCTCCTTCCTTGTAGATTGTAAGCCCTCGTGGGCAGGTTCCTCTTTCCTCTCTGTATCAGTTACTAGTCATTTTTCGTCACCATTGTATTTGTTCAACATTTGTTATTTATGCAACTCCCCTTGAATGTACAGCGCCCTGGAATCAATGGTGCTCTAAAATAAATAATAATAATAGTATTTGCAAAAACCATGGTTGGTTCTCGTTTTTTTGCTGTGTAGACAGAGCCTTAGGACAGGTTCACATCTGCATTTGCTTTTCCGTTATTCTAATCTGTTATGTAATGTAATGAAGAGAACGGTCGTTAAGGTATATTTTCCATCTGTCGTGTTCAGCTTGTCGTGTCCATTCAATTTTAAACATTTTTCCATCCATAAATGGATCAGTTTATTTTACTATGCATGTGCAGACAAATGTAATCACACCACCTGATTTGGGCCTGACCCAGAGTAGGCTGTTGCTCTTCAGAGGAACATGGAGATGTAAGTTCACATATGCTTGGAGGATCTGTTTGGGACCTCTGTCACCTGTTCCGTCTGGAATGATGGAAAAAATAGTGCAGTAAGCTGCACTTTTTTTCCATCTACACAACAGACACAACCAGGGGCATAACTAGAGAAGCCTGGGCCCCATAGCCAACCTTTGAATCACCCCCGACCACAAACATTTACCGGGACCTCTTAAGTCATGCAGTTACTAGAAAATACAAGGAACGAATACTTCAACATATACTGTATATCACCATCATACTGCTACAAAACAAATCCCACTATACCAGGTCTAACATTACCAATAATGCTACTACAAATGGACATGATTATACCGCCAGAACACGACCACAAATTACCATCACATGGTGACTGAATAATATCCCTATACTATTACTGAATAAAGATCAATATTCAAAGACAAATATTCAGGGCTGGTACAAGGTATTGTGGTGCTCTAGGCAAATAAGGTACAAATTCAGCCCACTTCATGCCTCCTTGCGCCCCCTTTCTGCCTGGGATGAAGTGGCGCCCTAGGCGGTCGCCTACCTTCGCCTACCTGTCGTCCCGGCCCTGCCAATATTACTACCATGTAGGGACTATATAGTGGTAGATACGTGTACACAGGCTCTGCAGACATATCAGTGATTACAGTGCAGTTACATCTTGTAACTCACAGGTGACGTTTCTCTGACAAGTTGTTGACTTTCCCTTTTGCTCTGCATCCAGTCCAGACTGCCATGATGACTTCTCCCTGTCACCACTCCCCTGCAGATTTCAAATATCTTAGAATCCTCACTTTTCAAGCACCTCACTCCTAGCCCCCCACCTCTGTACAAATATCCAAGAGGTGGCAGAGCGAGTACAGGCCATAGCTTAGCGGCCCAATCTCCTAGAGGGGAGGAACAGAGGATTAATCCCCTGGAGATTGTGTTACAGCTATGGCTGGTAGGCCCTAGGTAGGTAGATTGGTAAGCTCCAGGTAGGTAGGTAGGCAGTAGTTAGGCCCCAGGTAGGTAGGCAGTAGTTAGTCAGGCCTCAATTAGGTAGATAAGCTACAGGTAGTTAGGTAGATTGACCATAGGTAGGCAGCAGTTGGGCCCCAGTTAGGTAGGCAGCCCTCCGGTAGGTATGTAGGTTGTAGGTAGCCCCAGATAGCTAAGTAGGCAGTAGGTGGACTGTAGGTGGAGCCCACATAGGTAGATAGGGCTGTAAATAGGTTATAGGGGGTCCCAAATAGGCAGGCAGGCATGAGGTAGGGTATAGGGGCCATATAGGTAGGCAGGCAGAGTTTAGGTGGGTTATAAGGGCCATATAAGTAGGCAGGTAGGGTTTAGGTGGGTTATAGGGGGTCATTCAGGTAGGCAGGCAGGCAGGGTTTAGGAAGTGTATAAGGGCCCCACATAGGAAGGTAGGAAGCGTTTAGGAAGGTTATAGGGTTCATATAGGTAGGAAGGCAGGGTTATAGTCGGCATATAGGGGCTATATATATATATATATATATATATATATATATATATATATAGGCAGGCAGGGTTATAGGGGGCATATAGGGGTCATATATGTATAGATAGGCAGACAGGTAGTGTTATAGGGGGCATATTGATGCCATATATATAGATAGGCAGGCAGGGTTATAGGGGGAATATAGGGGCCATACAAATAGATAGGAAGGCAGTTATAGGGGACAAATAGGGGCCATATATAGAGTAAGGTTGGGATATAGGGGGGCATATAGGGGCCATGGATATAGATTGGCAGGCAGGGTTATAGGAGCCATATATATAAATAGGCAGTCAGGCAGACAGGGTTATAGGTAGCATGTAGATAGGTAGGCAGGCAGGGTTATAGGGGCCATAAGTGTTAAAAAAAGAAAGAAATCACTTACCTCTCTCCATTCTCCCATGATGCGATGCGCGGCCAGTCAGCCTATGTGCTTGGCACTGGCGGCGCGATGATGTGACGTCATCACGCCATCCACATCAGCATTGAGGGACAGCGCCTGGTAAGCTTAAGGCCTAAGGCCTGACTACCATTCTCGGCCCTTGTCGTCCTACCAACCTGGGGCTGCACCTGCCATCTAGAGCCATGGATACTTACCAACCTTCCCGCCTGTTGCTTTTCCCTTCTCCCTACCTGCCTACCTATATTCTTGGGGCATACTTAGCTGCTTGACCAAGTAGATAGACTAACAAAAGGACATACACGTGTCGGCGCTACGAGCCATGACCCCCACTGCCAGCATCTACTCACTTCTCCACGCTCCTGCTCCACTCAAGTCTCCTGTCTGTGTTCAGAGTGTGTGCACTCCTTCCCTAGGGTGTGCGACCGCCGCCTCTCTGACTTTTAAAGGGCCAGTACTTAATTACCTGGTCAATGTCCGACAACAACCAGGAACTTATGGAACTTCCTGCCTGTGCTCAGTGTCAGTTCGTTGATGTTCCTACATTGATCCTTACCTCTGCATTGCTGTATATTAGTTGCTGTTGCCTGGTTCTTGTGACTTCTGCTGTTACCAGCTGCCGTGCCTGCCTACTACCTGCTATTGTACCTGCCACCACAGCAGTCTACTACTGTTATCTGTTGCATCTTCCTGGGAATATCACTTCTGCCTACTCCCACAGCTCTATGCCTGGCACTTCGAGCAGCAACATCAGGGGTAGAAACCTGGGAGTCCTCACAGCCAAGTCCAACCATCCTTGCAGCAGGCTGTGGTAAATACCAGCGGGGCACTTTAGACTCTGCTTCCTGGCGTGGTCTATATCATCTCTCGTGGTGATCAGGAGGATCCACCACCAACATACTGGCAACCGTTACAGATGGTCTCCTTCAATCCGGCAGACAATTTCTTAACGAACATACCACATATTTTATAGGGGTTTTCTCACTACAAAAATTAGCTTTCAACATGTAGGTAACATTAAATTAAGATGTTTCAAAATACATTCCCATACCTCCCAACTTCTAGAGATTGCAAAGAGGGACACTTCAGGCCACACCTCTGACCAAACCCAAACAATGACATCACACCCCGGACACACCGATAGCCAAACCCCACTTAAACCCCCGCATTATGCCCCGCCAGGGGCAGGGTTGCAGGGGCAGGGGAGCAGTGCAGGGGCAGGAGGAGCAGTACAGGGGCAAAAGGAGCAGTACAGGGACAGAGGGAGCCGTACAGGGGCAGGAGGAGCAGTACTGGGGCAGGGGGGGCAGTGCAGGGGCAGGAAAGGGAAAAGGTGCAGGGGCAGGGGGAGCAGTACAGGGGCAGCAGTGCAGGGCAGGAGGAAACAAATACAGTGGCAATAGGAGCAGTGCAGGGGCAGGAGGAGCAGTACAGGGACAGCGGGAGCAGTGCAGGGACAGGGGGAGCAGTGCAGGGACAGGGGGAGCAGTACAGGGGCAGGAGGAGCAGTACAAGGGCAGGGGGGCAGGAGGAGCAGTACAGGGGGAGCAGTACAGGGGCAGGGGGAGCAGTGCAGGGGCAGGGGGGCAGGAGGAGCAGTACAGGGGCAGGGGGAGCAGTACAGGGGCAGGGGGAGCAGTGCAGGGGCAGGAGGAGCCATACAGGGGCAGGAGGAGTAGTGCAGGGGGGCAGCATAGAGGCAGGGGGGTAGCACAGGGACAAGAGGAGCAGTTCACAGGAAGGAGGAGCCATACAGGGGCAGGAGGAGCAGTACAGGGGGGAGCAAAAGTCAGGGGGCAGGAGGAGCCATACAGGGGCAGGAGGCACAGTGCAGGGGCAGGAGGAGCCATACAGGGGCAGGAGGCACAGTGCAGGGGCAGGAGGAGCAGTGCAGGGGCAAGAGGAGCAGTGCAGGGGCAGGAGGAGCAGTGCAGGGGCAGGAGGAGCAGTGCAGGGGCAGGGGGAGAAGTGCAGGGGCAGGAGGAGCAGGGCAGGGACAGGAGGAGCAGCGCAGGGACGGGGGGGGGGGCAGGAGGAGCAGTACAGGGGCCGGTGGGCCAGTACAAGGGCAGACGGGCAGGAGGAGCAGTACAGGGGCAGGGGAGCAGTACAGGGGCAGGGGAGCAGTACAGGGGCAGGAGGAGCAGTACAGGGGCAGGGGGAGCAGTGCAGGGGCAGGAGGAGCCGTACAGGGGCAGGAGGAGTAGTGCAGGGGGGCAGCATAGAGGCAGGTGGGCAGCACAGGGACAGGAGGAGCAGTGCAGGGGCAGAAGGAGCCATACAGGGGCAGGAGGCACAGTGCAGGGGCAGGAGGAGCAGTGCAGGGACAGGAGGAGCCATACAGGGGCAGGAGGCACAGTGCAGGGGCAGGAGGAGCAGTACTGGGGCAGGAGGAGCAGTACAGGGGCAAGAAGAGCAGTGCAGGGGCAGGAGGATCAGTGCAGGGGCAGGGGGAGCAGTACAAGGACAGGAGGAGCAGTGCAGGGGCAGGAGGAGCAGTGCAGGGGCATGGGGAGCAGTGCAGGGGCATGGGGTGCAGTGCAGGGGCAGGGGAGCAGTGCAGGGGCAGGAGGAGCAGTGCAGGGGCAGGGGGAGCAGGGCAGGGGCAGGAGGAGCAGTGCAGGGGCAGGGGGAGCAGTGCAGGGGCAGGGGGAGCAGTGCAGGGGCAGGAGGAGCAGGGCAGGGACAGGAGGAGCAGCGCAGGGACGGGGGGGGGGCAGGAGGAGCAGTAATGGGGCAGGAGGGGCAGTACAAGGGCAGAAGGGCAGGAGGAGCAGTACAGGGGCAGGGGGAGCAGTACAGGGGCAGGAGGAGCAGTACAGGGGCAGGGGGAGCAGTGCAGGGGCAGGAGGAGCCGTACAGGGGCAGGAGGAGTAGTGCAGGGGGGCAGCATAGAGGCAGGTGGGCAGCACAGGGACAGGAGGAGCAGTGCAGGGGCAGAAGGAGCCTTACAGGGGTAGGAGGCACAGTGCAGGGGCAGGAGGAGCAGTGCAGGGACAGGAGGAGCCATACAGGGGCAGGAGGCACAGTGCAGGGGCAGGAAAAGCAGTGCAGGGGCAAGAGGAGCCATACAGGGGCAGGAGGCACAGTGCAGGGGCAGGAGGAGCAGTACTGGGGCAGGAGGAGCAGTTAAGGGGCCCCAAGGGAAGAGCAGTTTCAGGGGCAGGAGGATCAGTGCAGGGGCAGGGGAGCAGTACAAGGGCAGGAGGAGCAGTTCAGGGGCAGGAGGAGCAGTGCAGGGGCATGGGGAGCAGTTCAGGGGCAGGGGGAGCAGTGCAGGGGCAGGGGGAGCAGTGCAGGGGCAGGAGGAGCAGTGCAGGGGCAGGGGGAGCAGTGCAGGGGCAGGAGGAGCAGTGCAGGGGCAAGAGGGGCAGTGCAGGGGCAGGAGGAGCAGTACAGGGACAGGAAGAGCCATACAGAGCAGGAGGAGCCGTACAGGGGCAGGAGTATCCGTACAGGAGCAAGAGGAGCAGTAAGGAGGCAGGAGGTGCAGTACAGGGACAGGGAAAACAGGAGGGCAGTACAGGGGCAGGGGCAGGGGAGCAGTACAGGGACAGGAGGGGCATGAGGGTCGGTACAGGGGCAGGGGCAAGAGGAGCATTTACATTTGGGGCAAATACAGGGACCCGGGGCGAGGGCAGTACAGGGGCGGCAGTACAGGGACAGGAGGGGGAAGTAGAGTGAAGAGGGGGGTATCAGTATAGTAAAACAAGAGGGGTTGTAGTGAAGCACCAGCCTCCTGTATCTCACTACACAGCAAGCACAGCGCTGGGGCCGACTCTCTTCTCACACAGACATGGAGGGGGCGGAGCCCGCAACACACTGCCGGCCTGTGCACCAATAAGAACCTCTCCTGCTCAACCAAACTATGCTGTGAGCAGGAGGAGGTAGTGGGTGTGGTTGTGGCAGTGCGGAGGGGGCGTGGCCAAACAGCCCTGCAGGCTGTATGCGGAGAATCGGGACATTAAGCTCTTGTCCCGGGACACCGGAAGAGAGCCTCTGATTCGTGCAAGTCCCGCCCAAATCGGGACACTTGGGAGGTATGCATTCCTCTTGATTTTTCCTTGGTCAGAAGATAGGAGAGATTTTATCTGCTCTAATAGCAGGAAGTAACATAACCACAGGAGAGCACACAGGACTAGTGTTTTATCTGTAATAAAAAAATTATATTAATTACCTTTGATTGTTTACTTTGAGTTCTGAAGCACCTTTCACTTGGATTTCACTTTCTGCACTTAATCAGTCAATTAGAAACTG
>JAODAL010057554.1:0-22610 GCA_025379985.1 Phyllomedusa bahiana
CCCAAAATAGGAGTTTTACCCGGAGGGACCTGGGCAATGTGAGAAAGCCCTACAGCAGTGTTTTAACTCCACCCTCAAGACCCCCCAACGGGTATGTTTTCGAAATCCCCAGAATGCACTGGCAAATTATATCCCCTGTGAATACTGGGAAAATCCTGAAAACCTGCCCTGTTGGGGGTCCTAGGAGGGGTTTGAGAAACACTCCCCTAGGGCCCTTTTCAGAGGGGAGGGTATGTGACAGAGGGGAAAGGAGTCCCTGTTTTGCCACTAGGTGGAGTGCCCTGGTAAGACGACCCCCAAGACCCTGGGCTGATGGGGGGACCCAAGGTTATTGTCAGCAACACTGGGTTGCTGACAGCTGTATGTAGCAGGTGATATCCACCCATTAGGGGTTTGGGTTTCCCCGGAACAGCTGCAGTGGGTGGGTGGCTGTTCCGGTCCGGGGTCCCCGGTTCCCATGGGGGTTTTGGGCCAGTCTGGGGGATGGTAAAAAAAAGCCTGTCTTTCCGGTGTTTTCGGGGGGGCGTGGCCTGCTACTGGCAGTGTAGAGAAGTGGGCTAGAGGAGCTTGGGTCCTGGAGGTTGGGGAAAGCCAAAATTACAGTGGGGAATACTGTGGTATGGGGTGCTGTGTGGTAGGCACAGCCCCTAAGTGAGGGGGGATGGTTTAGTAAATCTAGTGGCTTGAGGGGCTAGGATTTTATTTGTGTTATGTTTTTTTTGTATGCTTTTCGGTGCTATTAAAACTGGCTGAAGCCAGGAAAAAACTGAACCCTGTGTAGAGTGTCCATCCGTTTTCCAAAGACGGGCAATTTCCCTGAGCGAAAACCCCCCCGAGCGGTCCAAGATAGGGTGCCGATTTGAGACCGTTTAAAAAGTGGGCAGCTTAAACATGTTCTGTCGATATGTGAAGAGAGTTCAAAGTTTTTTCTGATGATGATAGATAAAAGCCCTTTTGGGATTTTTGATGGGAATATTTTTTGGCACTCTTTGGGCCCTTTGGGACCAATTTGATCGTTGCAACACCCTTTTGGAACTTGCCGAAGAATTGAGGCAGTTTGAAAGGGAAAAGGGGGTCCCAAACCCCTTCTAGCATTGTACCCAATAAAATGGCGGTTTTTGTAGCTTAAAAAATGTTCTGTTTTTGATATGTGAACCGAGATCCAAAGTTTTTTTTATGTATGATAGATAGCATAAATGCTTCTTTAGGGATTTCGGTAGTGTATTTTCCCTTTTTTTCAGAAATGTGCCGCTGGCGGCGGTCTGTGTGGTACATGTATAATTACATGGTGCCGCAGCCCGCCAGTGGCACCGGTTTGCATCGTTTTTTCAGAAATGTTTTTTTTGTGCAGAAACATCGTTTTACTTGGGTACTTGATTTTTAACCCTTTTGGAAAGGAAGGGGTGCTTTTCCTTTTGGGTTCTGTCCCCGCCACTCTCACGGTGTATAGAAGGGCAGCTTTGCGGTTGGGTGTTTTTTATTTTTTCTTCTGAAAAAAGGAGGTGGTGCCCCAGTGAGAGGCCTGATTGGCTCGTTTTGAGGGTAAAATAGGATAGGATCCCCGATTTGAGACCATTTTGAAAGTCTGGGCAGCTTAAACATGTTTGATATGATATTAAAACCGAGGGTCTCAAAGTTTTTTCAAGGAAAATATTCCCCACCCCAGACACCACCCACCAGCCTGAACCGTTGATAAAAGGAGGATGGATAAATTCTTTCATTTTGTTGACGCCAATTCTGCCCCCTACCATCCCGAATGTGCGGGAAAAAAAATCGAGATCATAGACCAGGCAATTTTTTTTTTTCCAATTTCTCTGTCCAAATTTCGATGGCTTGGGGAAAAATTGGACCCTCAGTTTCCTGTTCTTAGCTAAAAGGGAGTGGCCCCCGGTGTGGTTTTGTGTTGGGGGGCCCTCTCCCTAAAAATTTTGCCGTACTGGGGTTTCAGAGATGCTCTTTCCCTACCTTGGTTGTAACGGATGGCTATTTGAGTCACTGTTGCCTTTTTCAGCTCAAAACCAGTCTGCCCAATTCTCCTTTGCCCTCTGGCTCAACAAGGCATTTCCGCCACGGCTGCGCTCACTGGATGTTTTTTTTTTTTCGGACCATTTCTGTAAACCCCAGAGATGGTTGGCGGGGGAAAATCCAGGGTCAGCATTTCTGAAATACCAGACCAGCCCTTCTGGCCCCAACAACCATGCCAGTTCAAAGGCACTCAAATACCTTTTTCCCCTACTGATCGGTTTGAACTGCAGGAGATTGCTTGCCCCTGTTACATGCCTAAAGCAAGGTTGCCGCCAGTGTTTGGTGATTAAAAATTAAAGGGGGTTAACGAGCAGTTGGAAGGTGTACCTAATTTAAAGTGGCGGTGAGTGTTATTTTATATAGGGCGGGCCTGTTTTATAAAAACGGGGTTTTGGGGGGTTAAAAATGGCATATTTTTTGTTTTCAATGTAGTCGATTTTTTTTAAATGAAAGGGAATCGCTGAAGAGGTGGGTTGCTTTTGAAACTTTGGATGGAGATAGAAGGTCTGACATGTTAGGTATTATAAAGTTGTAAGATGCAGGGGAGAAATCTTTAGGACAAGAGGAGTGGGAAAAAAAATATCTTGCAAAGATGTGTAGGGAGCTATTGGGAGATTTATTGAGAAGAGTGTAGCAGCCTAGGGTTATGACAGAAAATGGCTCAATAATGGATTTGGAAAATGCTCCAATTTACAGAAATATGCAAAAACCCTTTTGGGAAAATACTTTCTTTGTCCTGTCACATGATGGTTCCAGTTGGGTCATCTGTTTTAGTAAACAGTGTAAAAAATGAATATGTGTATAGGCGTTACTGAATAAATGCAACCATGAAGTCTGAACAGACATACGGTGCACGAGATTAGATTAGATGCTGAAGAAAATGAATGTTAATATTTATTACTTGTGTTGGTACTAACCATTTGCTCCCATGTAGTGCACTATATCCCAGGTTCAATAATAAATTGATATAAATATATTTTCACTAGTTGCTTCTTAAATAATATGCTTTAAAACCATAACATACAAAAATAAGTATGTTAAGTACGAACAGTAAAGGGGTTGTCCAACGTGATTTAGTTGTTTAAAAAGGGCAGGGTGGGGTTTAATAAAGCCCTTTTATCTCATGTTCCCTTTCTTCCCTTTTTTCTAATGCTGTCCAGGTCCCAATTTTCTGATAGCTTGTTCTGAAACACAGGAACTTGGCAATCAGCCGCAGGTGACAGCTTGGCCAGTGGTTGATGGGCATTCCTAGCCATATACATGTATTACAGAAGAATCAAAGGATCTCTTGACCGAATAGGATTAAAAAATGTAACTAATTGGATAGGAAGAATAAACTTACCTTTTAATGAATAAATCTTAAATCCAATTAACGTGTCATCAGTTACAAATAATACGCATTAAGGTTCATCATTTAATTGGCTCCAAGCTTTCAGATTCATTTATAGGTAGTCTCACAAAACAGCATTTTTTGGACAAATATTTCTGCAGTTTTTAATGCAGTTTTTTTTAAGCCAAAGCCAGAAGTGGATCCTGCATGAAGGAGAAGTATAAATACTTCCTTTATATTTCCCATTCTTTATTTAAATCAGTTGTGGCTTTGGGGGGAAAAAAATTAAAAACTGCTGCACGAATTGCAGTTTTTTTTTTGTGTGTAAAACCACCTTAAAAGCTCAGTTTCCTTCTTTCTACCCAGTAAATTGAGAGCTAAACATTAGTGAATGATTTGTTATGTATGGTACAGAAAATTCCTATTTGTACTAAGGAAAAGGAGTTTGTTTTTTCACTTAAAAGTCATTTATTATTGGAGAATTGAAAAACCATACACAATTAATATTATCACATTTGTAACAACTTTTGTATCATTGCTACTATATTAAATGTGCCTTTTTAGGCGCATTATAATGAATTGTGCCCGAAATATATTGCGCCTAGTTTTGATGTATGACAGTTCATTTACATAGAGAAATAGACCAGAAAACTGGTGCTTGTGTATTGGGACATGTCACTCAAAATCTTTAAAAACCATGGAGAAATTGCTCACATGACTATGTCAGTGAAAAAATGAAAAAGTTATGGCTTCTGAGATGGTGGAAAATAATCACTGTATCCTTGACAATCGTCTTATGCACCGTTTAAAAAAACAATAAGAACTTAACAAGTGTATAAAACAGATATTCCAGGGCTGAGAGATAGTTTGCTTGTACCTTACATAACATGCCAGTTATTCTTTCCATTACAGCTTCCTGGCTTAGATTATATAATTGTTCATATAAAAAACATGTGTAACATTTAATAGTAAATTAGATTTATATCACTACATTGCTATTGTGCCTTTTGTGTAGTAAAGAGATAATAACTTGATAAGAAAGAAAAAAGAATAAAACACATCCTTGACGTGAAGAATGACTTCACTTGTTTTTGCAGTGACATTTTGTGATTCATCAGAAGTTCAAATGAATTAATTATAAAAACCATCTAAAGTGGTGCCCTCAATCCTGCTAGATCTGCTGCAATGATGGAGATGAAATGAACAATCCCTCCCTCCTTTCAAATTTTGCTGATTACCATAAAGCAAAGAAAGATCAAAAACAACAATTCCCAAATGTAAAAGGAACAACTGATTAACAACATTATTAAGAGATCATGTTAAAAAAATAAAATGCCCACAAGTCCATTAGAAGTCTCAGTTGGTATCTATAGTCCATTGATTTAAGTGTAGGCTAACTGAGATAAAGCTGCACAATGGGCGGTCAGGATGCCGGGTATTAGGCTATGTCTCCACTGCATCAGAGAAAAAACAGGCCAAAAGCGGCCGTGATTTTTTCCAATGCAGGACCGCGGTTTTTACCGCGCTCTGTACAAAAAATGCGGTCGCTTCTCGTTTTTTTGCCATCACTCATACAATTGTATTGTATGGGAAGACGCAAAGAGAACTAAAAGTGTATAATACACCGGCGCCAGAATACAAGTGGAGAAAAGACGAGACCGCAGCTTGTCTTTTCTATTGCCGCCTATGGGGCTACAGGAACGATTGTATCTTTGGCGCTTTTTAAAAACTATAAGCGCCGAAGATACGATCGTACAGCTATGCAGTGAAGACATAGCCTATGCACGGGTTTGTCAGAAGAGTACCAAACTGGATGTTGGGTGGTTGTCTAACTGCCCAGTCTGGAGTTGCATCTCTCCATGACAGATGTCACTATGCCTAGACCACTCCTTTGATATTTATATTACTTCGGAAGCACTCCCATAAATATGATAATAATATTAAGGTATTGCAATTTATGTACTAATAAAGATAAAAGTTTTCCAGAGAAAGAAATATACATATGGAAATTAAAGACTATTGAAGATTTTCAGTTTCATCAGAAATAGATCTATGATGAAGAAATAGGATACTGCTGAGCACAAAAATCAGTAGTCCTTTCATGTGAAGCACTCTATCCACAGAAATCAATGACAATGCCATAGGTCTAATGGACAAGTGGGGTTCTTTACAATTAATTATTGTTGAGGTTCAGCTAAACTACAGTTAAAATAGCAAATTAGGAGGTGGACTTTTTTTTTCTTTAAATTTTATCTGGGGATGTTTAGTTACAAGCTGGCAAAGTTCAACACCTGCCTCTCCTGTAAACAGTAATGCCATGTGCAAGGGCTCTATAAGCTGGCACACAGACCTTTTGCCATTTTAAAGGGGTGTTCCCATCGAGCACTTTGATTGCAGATTCAGTGGGATTATTGCAGGTCCCAGCTCTGAGAACCGTACCTATCTAGGGAACAATCCCCCAAAAATCTATGCCTCAGAATGGGAATTCTGGGTACAGGTGATTGTTGTGTTCTGCTGTACTTGGAACTTCCAACAGAATGGTGAGTAGTGCTCAAGCACAACTTACTCTCTGTTCTGAAGTGGAGACTTTTGAGGGCCTATTTGCCATTAAAAAGTGAGCTGGGAACACTCCTTTAAGTAATGAAACATGTTATGGATTTTTTTCAACAGATTCTTACAGAACAGACAGAAAAACCTTGGTGTGCCTCTGTGTAGTATTGGAGACATACTGAGATATTGTCACGTTGTGTCCAGTGGTCCCCATTCTGGACCGCGGTTGCACTCATGTCTCTGCTTTCTCCCTGTCCCCTGCCGGCGGCCACTCACATCACCAGCTTCCGATCCTCTCCTTCTCTTGGGTGTGTTCGTGTCGGCTCTAAGATTTAAAGGGCCAATAGCTGGCCACCTCTGGGGACTTAAAGGGTTTGTCTCACCACATTGTTTCATAGAGCCAGCAGCAGTTTTTGTTCATGCATCCTGGTCAGGCTGTAGGTAATTAGCATATAAACTCTGGGTAATCAATCTTCTGCTAATTTGTCTAGATTAGATAAAAAAAAAATCTTCTGCTCTGAGGTCCAGAGAATCTTCATAGCTAAAGTAAACAGTAGTAATTAGTGTATTTTGTCTGAAAGATTAGATAACGCACAAGCTCTCAGACTTCTAGCAGTTCTGTACCTCGACCTGTGTGCTGATTCATTCTCTGCTATCAGATAAGACAAACAGCTGGGGAGAGCAGGCTGACCAGGTCATTAACTAGAGAAACCTGAAAGCCTTCAGAGGTCATAAAATCTTTTGTAGCTCCTCAACAAAAAAAGAAAAAAATCAATATATTTGGAAAACGTCTTCATTTATTGTTCCCTACATGTTCAAAGCTAATCTTCGTAGTGACTGTGAGACATCCACTTTAAGGAACTTCTGCCTTTGCTCTGGGCCAGATTGTTGATGTACTAACAAGTGTATTCCTGCCTGTTGCTTTGTTTTCTGCTGCTCTGCCGCAGCCATGTCATTAACCTCTTGCATGCTGCCTGCCTCCTTTGCTCTGCACCTGAGCTTGGTTGTCAAGTGGCCACGTCGAGGGTATCGACCTGGAGTCCCATACAGCGCTGGGCTCTGGTGAATACCGAGGGGCTTTTTAGACTTCACCCCCCTGGGTCATCACTTGGGGTGACCCAGAGGATCCACACCTGCATTCCTCTCCACGACAATACAATCTGGCCATAGATCTTGCCAAGACTACTCTGTCAGACCTCCTGCACCTCACAACTGTGTTAACCCATCTAGGCATCTGTTAGGAGCAGCTTTTTAAAATGGTACAGGCCATTACAACACATCTTTCCGAAGCAGCATCTGAACCTACTGTTTCCCCACCTCCTTCAGCAGTTGCCACTCCTGCTCTGCACCTACCGCTGCCATCCCTTTATCACTGTGATCCCAAGATGTGCCATGGATTTTTGAACCAGTGTTCTATACACTTTGGCATGGTCTGATGGAAACAGATGTGCTAAAACCTCATCATCAACCTGCTTTCTGGTGAGCTTTGGCCTGGCCACACCCTTCTGGAAGCGAGGGGATTCCTGGTTGCGATATCTATTGGAATTTCTGAACGCATTCCGCAAAGTTTCTGAAGAACCTGGATAGAATTCTTCTGCTGCTTCTTCCCTACTCCACGTCTGACAAGGCGATTCTACAGTATATGCCATTCTGTTACACACTCTTGCCTCTGAGCTAGCCTGGAATAAAGAGGTCCTGGTAGCGGCGTTCTGGGAAGGCCTTGCTGAGTGAATAAAGGATGGGCTCACCGGTCGTGATCTACCAACTACTCTGGACGATCTCATCTCTCTAGATACAGGAATCAACGTCTGATTTTCTGAGAGAAAATTGGAGCTTCCAGCACAAAGTCCTCCAAGCCTCACACTTCCTTGCTTCCAAACTACTCCACAGCCACCATCTACATTTCTTCAAGATATACCAATACAGGTGGGCAGTGTTCATCTAATGGAGGAGGAATGTAGTCTGGGCCTCTGCCTATACTTTGGCAGTACTAAGCATTTCTTGAAAAATTGCTCAGTTCACCCGACTGTGCCCTGGAAGCCCCCACGCCTAGGACTCGTGAAAGAGGCGAGCCTGGGTGAAGACACGTCTTTTGTAGGTCTGACCACTTAAGCCACCTTCAGTACTACATTTGGCCTCTGTTTTCAAGTCTCTGCCGTCCTGGATTACAGTTAGACAGTAAACTTTATTCATCCCTCCATGATTTCCAAGTTTCGTCTCTCATATACAATGCGAATCGAGCCAGTGCATAAAATAACAATATCTTTAAATCTTTTCTTAAAAAGATGACATTGACCCAGTTGACAGTATGTCCTATGTATTACATTCTTGTTTAAAGCAATACATCTAGCAAATGAGTTGCAGGCAAGCTGCCGTTCATAGTCCGTTCATGAGACGGTTACCGCTTCCTGGAATATGAAGCGTTGAGACGACCCAAGGTTTTCGAGCAGACTGATACCTCAGTGGACGTTTGGGATACTCCTCCCCTTCCCAAGCATTTGGGAAGGGGAGGATTTCCCCGAAACGTCCACGGGTACTCGCCTGCTCGATTGCGCGTCTCAACGTTTTCCTAGGGCCCAGGACGGCCCCGAACGGACTTGAACGCGGGTTTGCCGCAATCATTTGCAAAGTTTTTGCTTTAAACAGATTTTTATACATAGGAACATACTGTAACTAGGGTCAATGCCCCATTTTTTAATGAAAGTTTTTAAAGATATTGTTATTTTATGCCACTGGCCGATTCGCATTTTTATGAGTGAGAAGGGAGGGAGAACCCTTCTTAGAGCGGTGCCAGCTCTTAGCATTATAAAAGAAGGCTACACCTTTATTATGTTACAAGTTTCGTCTGCCAGTCATCCATCTGGAAAGGCCTCTGATTTTTTTCCAACACTCAAGAAATCTTTAAAGAGTTGTTTTTTTTTTCCGACAAAAAAAGACATTACGGGTTTGGGAGCGGCCCCAAAAAGAAAGAACTCTTCTTTGTTCTTGCTTTCCCCACTACAGCTTCCCGGGGGTCTCCCAGGGTTGCAAAATACAAGCCCCTACATCGTATTTTTACCCCCGGGGAGGGAGGTGTAACCATGTTCTCTATGGAACGTGGATTACCCAAAAAACCCGTTGAATTTCCCCTTAAGGTGTGTTCCCACGGCAAAGACCAAATACCGGTCAGATTTTCCGACCGTTATTTTGTCTCTCTTTGGCACGGCTTTTGTCCGTGGTTTGCGGATTCAAGCTGTCCCCCTTCACACCCACATGTTCATGTTCTGCCCGAAAACCGGGCGTAAGAATGAACATGTTCTAAGTTTTTTGTTACGCCGGCGGTGTCAAAAAACCGTCCGGCGGAAAATCTGGGGACTGCTGATCGGATTTTCTATTAAAGCCTATGGGGGAGCGGTGCATATCGGTTTTCAGATGGTTTCTAAAACCGCAAACCATCTGAAAAACTGACCAAAATACCATGCTATGGGGAAACGCTATGAGAGTGGAGCTGCTGAAGTCCAGGCTTACACTGGCTTATAAAAAGATGGGGGGGGAACCCATGATGAGCTTCAGGACTTGGTGGGCCCCTAAGCATGGTGAAAACCTAGGCATGACAGTGCTGGAGCTAATTTTCAGTCATGTACAGTAGCTGTACTGGTGGGCACCAAGAATCAACTCTACTGGTGGGACACAAGAAACAACTTCACTGGTGGGAACCAGGCACTCCAGCCTGACACTGCTGAAGTGCACAGCATATGAAAATCATCTTCTGTTACAACCCTGACTATTGAGATCCAAACTGCCAATGAAAATGGCTTCCACATATGAAGTATGCAGAGCTTCATTAAATAGGTTTTTATGATTTAACACCTATGCTCAAGCCTAAGGCACTGGACAAAAAACTCACTGAAAACCAAATCCTAAAAATGTTCATAAAACTGAGTTTTTCATCCAGTGCATGTCAAAAACAGCTAAAAAAAACAACCAGTTATTGCTGCGTTGTGTTTTTTGGTGCGTTTTTTTGCAGAAATCCATAGAATCAATTGCTGTGGATTTCTGGAAAAAAAAAAAAAAAAACCGCACCAAATAATGCGTCAAAAAGTCCAGCGGTTTACATGGATGTCAATAGTAAATTTTCTACCCTGTTCTAGCGTTTTTTGCAAGATGTTTCAAAAAACGACTGGGATCAGAAATGAGCTAAAAAAAAAGTTCTGTGGAGACTACAGAAAGTTTTTACTATTAAAGTCTATGGGATCTGTTTTCAGTAGTTTTTTCAGTGATTTCAGAAAACAAAAAACGTGTGCAGTGGAGACCTAGCCTAAGACGACCATGAATCTTGCTAAGAATTGGATGGAGTGGTATAAATCATGATGCACTAACTCTGAAGCAGTGGAAACCTGTTATTTGCAGTGATGAGGTGTCCTGGCATTCTGAAATTGGGGCTGTTTTTCAGAGTTCAGACAAGACCCATTATTTCCCATACAGAGTAATCAGACATTTTAAAGGGGTTGTCTCACTACATTGATTCATGTTACCGCAGTCCTGTTTTCTTGGTTTCACTTTGAATTCAGGGGCGTGTTTACTGGCTTCTACTAGGCTGCAGTAGAAGCCAGGTCTGTAGCTATAGCGACCAGCACTGGCAGCCTATCAGGAGAGATCAATCAGGTCTGTAGCTATAGCGACCACAGGAGCTGATGCAGCCCATACAAGAGGGGATCTCTAGGAATAGGTAGGACATTGTTGATGGACACATATTGTAAAGTGACTTGTTTTTGCAACATCTTTAACATAAAAAGCAATCCTTGTAGTGAGACAACCCCTTTAAGTAATAATATGCCACCAACTTTATGGCAATAGTTTGTAGAAAGGCCCCTGTGCTGTTTTTTGGAGGGCCCTGTGCACAAAGCGGGGTCCATAAAGACATGGTTTGTTGACTTGTGTCTGTATGAGCCCAAGTGGCGTGACCTCAACCCTACCAAGCCCAATTGTAAATCAGACCTTCACGTCTAATAATAATGCATAATAATAATGCATATCTGCTTTATGGAGAAAGGGCACAATTTCCCACACTCTGAAATCTTGTGAAGAGATTGAAAGCTGTTACAGCCAAGAAAGGGGCCCAACTCCAAATTAATGCCCATGATTTTGGCATGGGATGTTCATAGAGCTCATATCCATGTGATTGATGTTCACATGTGCACATACTTTTAACTATAAACATTAGTGGGCAACATGTATGAAAACTGTCTAGGTCTAAAAATCTCTTTGTTGCCCATAGCAACCAATCACAGCACCCCTTTCATTTCATATAGTGCTCTGGAAAAATGAGAAGGGCGCTCTGATTGGTTGCTATGGGCAACAAAGAGAGATCTCGACCTACATGTATACATGTAGCCCATACATGTAGCCCTAAAGTGTTTTGGTGAGTTTACAATTTTTTTTCTTTAGGTTTCACACAATCACTATTTTAAGATATGGTTAGTAAATAATAATACTGTATATTATGCAGGTATATGACTGAATATCATCATGTTGGTATTTTGTATGTTATTTGAATGAACATTATCTATTTGAAATGATATGGCAATTCACTTTAACTTAATTTGCCCTGATATTATTGCCCCTTTCTAATCAGGCTGCAGTTAAAAGAAAGTCTGAAAACAAACAAAAGCCAATTAAACTTTTCTGACAAGTTATAAAGTGCTTGAAAGTCTTTGGGATTATTTCAGGAGTCTCTGATGATCACAGGACAGAAAGAAGTAATAAGAAAAACTTGTGGATAATGAGAAAAATGTTTTTAGAATCCCAAATGAGCTTCTGCTGCTCTAAAGCCTTACCTTCTAGTTCCATGCCACAGGAGAATATATATTACAGATTTGCGAAAAGTAAGTTCAAGGTCAAAGTATTTTCCAAAACTCTTTCAGCAGACAATCGTTTCTCACATGCACATAAAATCCTGATAATCTTTGTTGGTAGTGCTAGGATGCCAGACTAGCAGGTTTTCCTGATTACTGCATGTTTTTACATTCCAGTCAGGAGGGTAAAATGTGAATTCTGGCAAAAATCACCTCAAATCTACAGACACACTCATGCTATCTTGTATTTTGTTTAGTTTTAAAGTGCACGTTACAGTTGTTTGTAGTAAATTGCATGATACATAAATACATGTAGAATAAAGTAATAGAAAAGCCCAACTTCTATATGGAACTAAAGTAGTTTTTTGTGATACACAAGTGCTCCCTTTTATGTAGATAAAAGGAAACAGAGAATAAAAGCACCTTCCTTGTGTAGTACTTTAGGCCAATCAACATAGAAACAGTCAATGTGTACTGTACTCACATTTATAAGTTGTCCCACTTTAGGTACAACTGTATGAATTGTGCAGCCGCATCACTAAACACTTATTCACTGCTACTTTCCTATTATCTAGCCCAGTGTTCCCCAACTCCAGTCCTCAGGACCCACCAACAGGTCACATTTTTAGGATATCCCACAGAATGCACTGACAGTAATTAAATCACCTGTGCAGCATAATCAAATCACCTGTGCAGTGCTAAGGAAAGCCAGAAAACATGGCCTGTTGGTGGGTCCTGAGGACTGGAGTTGGGGACCCATGATCTAGACCAGTGTTGGCGAACCTTTTTGAGACCGAGTGCCGAAACTGCGACCGAAAAATACCTTAGTTGCCGCAAAGTGCGACAACGCCCGGCTCAAAGGCAGAGGGGTTTACGTCGGGAAGGGGGGAAACACAACAACAAAACAGGGTTTAAAAGGGCCGTTTAAAGCCCCCCCTTGCCATATTTCCCCCAAAACGACAGTGACCTATATGGTAGTTTCCCAGTGTACACGGGTGCTCGGCAAATTTTGACTGAATAAAAACCCCAAACACCATGACCACATACTATCACCCATAAAAACTGAATAATACCACAACCCACCACCACATAGTGACTAAAATAACACTGCCCATATCACCACCCCCATGTAACTGAATAATCCCCGCCATATCTCCACACAAATGAAGAATAATCCCGCCAAAACCTTTACTGAATATAAACAATTACACTTTGCAACATAAAGAGATTACGTTCGGGTACATTTGGGAAAAACTCACATGTGACTTTTTCCTCCAATAAGTCGTTCATTTTCCCTTTTTTTTCTCCCACCCGGGCCCCAACCCTTCCCTGCTGACTTTCCCAGCCAAACAACCCTTTCCCTGCAGATTTGGGACCAAATATCTTAAATCCCACTTTTCCAGCAACCCTTACTTAAGGTAAAAAATGTCCCCTAGTTGGGTTTGGTGTATAGGTCTCCTAAATTGGGCGGGTATATAGAATATGCCCCCCTCAGTCAGGTGGGAATATAATATATATATATATTATTAAATATATTATAAATATTTTATGCCCTCCTCGGAAAAGAGGAAATATAGATATAGATTAGTTTCCCCCACAGGCAGTATAAAAGCCCCCCCACGGGCCAATATACGGGTCCCCCGGGGAAAAGTAGAAAAGATAGCTCCCCACGGGCAGTATACAGCAGTTTAGTTTTCCCCCCAGGCAGAAAACAGACAGATAGCTCCCCCCCGGCCAGTATACGAAGATAGTTTCCCCCAAAAAACCCAGTATACAAAAATCTCCCCACCGGGCCAAAAATATAGATACTCCCCCACCACCCCAACTATATAGATGCTCCCCCCAACCACCGTATATAGATAGCTCTCCCCACCAGCCAGAAATATACATAAAATATATAAAAAATATATTTTTTATATTTTATATATATATAAAAAAAATTCCCCCCAGCGGGAAAATATGCCAGCTTCCCCACCGTATTTTAGAAAAACCTCGCCACAGGCATATATGGGAAAAACTCTCCCCACACCAGTATATAGATGGCTCCCCCCACAGTCAGAAAATTAGATATATAACTCTCCCCACAGCATTTATAAACCCAAAGCTTCCCCACAGCAAAATATAGCCAGCTCTCCCACCAGTAAATAAAATATCTCTCCCCACAGCATATTTTAGTTTATAACTCCCCCCACAGCATTTTTTAAGCCAACCCCTCCCCACAGCAGTATATAATAGCCCCCACCAGTATAAAAGTTCCTCTCCCCACAGCAGTATTTAATATAACCCCTCCCCACACCCGTAATACCACTACCCCCAAAAAGCAGTATATAGCCCTCCCCCACCCCATATATAGCCCCAACTCCCCACAGCATATTTGATTCCACAAATAAAAATAACAACATAATACCCACCTTAACTCCGCCACAGCGGGGCCCTCTTTTGTCCATACCCGGGCGCCGAAAACGCCCCTTTTCCTGCAGCTCCTCGAGCGCACAACCTTTTGAAGGGCTGTGCGCCCGAGGACCGGGCCAAGCGGCGTGGATGTAATTTACTTTTCGTCGCTCCCCCAGCCGCTCCCGGGCTGCCGCTGTGTTTGGCCTGGGGTTTTCCGGGAAAGGGCTCCGGGCCCGACACTTTACAGGGACGCCGACCCCTTTCCCGGCGCGCGTCCGGGTACAGGCAGGAAGCCACGATTTGGCCAGCCTGGCATGCGTGCCTTTCAGAGTTTTGGCCCGGGAGTGCCACCACTGGCACGCGGCCAAAGGTTCGCCCCCGGCTGACTGGGACTATTGGGAAAACTCAGCATCAGTATGTGGAGTCTTAGGGACACTGAATTCAAGAGTTGTTTTTGCATAAATTAAATTTTCTAACCACAATTAACAACTCTTGAATCCAATGCCCCTGAGACTTCACAAATTGATGTTGTTCAGTGGAAGTTCAGGTCCTGAGATCCCAGTCTACATACTAAAGAATCTTTTCATTCTTTAAATAAACTCGTCCCTCAACATACAATATTAATTGGTTCCAGAACGACTATTGTGTGGTGAAACCATAACTCCTTGGTAATTGATTCCAAAGCCCCCAATTGTCACCCTACATATTGTAAAATGGAGATTAAATAAAGTTATGCAGATAAGTAATGCAGATAGAAAAAGGGCCCCAAAAACACTCAAGGGGCCATTTATTAGGTACCCCAGGCAGTAAGGGTTTGGGAAAACCCCCTTTGCCTTCCCAAAATCCTCAATTCTTCGTGGCATAGATTCCCCAAAGGGTTGCAACGGTTTCTCAAATTTTGGGACCAAGGGGGCCCAAAGGGGTGGGCAAGAAAATTTTTCCCCACACCCTTTACACCACCACCACCAGCCTGAACCCTTGATACAAGGGGGAAGGACCATGCTTTCATGGGTTTTTTGACGCCAAATTTTGGGCCCTACCATCCCAATGTCGAGCAGAAATCGAGACTCATCCGACCAGGCAACCCTTTTTCCAAACTTCTTTCCCGTCCAAATTTTGATTTATTTGGGGGAAAATTGGGGCCTCAGTTTTCCCGTTCTTAGTGAAAGGAAAATGGGGGGGGACCCGGGGGTGGGGTTTTGCCCGCTGTTCCCATCTGGGCCCCAAAGTTCGCGTAATGTGCGTTCAGAGAAAGCTCTTCTGCCTACCTTGGGTTTTAACGGGGGGGGTTTTTTGGGGTCACTGTTGCCTTTCTATCAGTTTGAAACCCTCCCCGCCCCCTTTCTCCTTTGGGCCTCTGGGATCAACAAGGCATTTTCCCCCCACAGGACTGCCGCTCACTGGATGTTTTTTCTTTTTTTGGACCATTCTCTGTAAAACCCCAGAGATGGTTGTGCGTGAAAATTCCCCGAGAACAAACAGTTTCTGAAATACCAGACCAGCCCTTCTGGCACCAAAAACCATGCCACGTTTCAAAGGCACTCCCAAAACACCTTTTTTCCCCTACTGATTTCTCGGTTTGGAAATGCAGGGGATTTTCTTGAAACCCGTCTTCATCCTAAATGCCCCTGAGTTGCCCCCATGTGATTGGTATTAGAAATTAAGTTTTTAAAGAGCAGTTGAACAGGTTTTACCCTTTTTAAAAAAGTGGGGGGGGCCGGTTTAGTGTATATAAAATCAGATTTCTTGGAAATTTACTTCTTTTTTTTTAAAATAGGAAACTTTTTTTGGTCATGTACTTTCTACGCAATGTACCAGAAAAAAGAAAATGGAGCCACTTTCACCTGGCTTTGTATGTAAAATGCAATTGGCTGATAATTGGCTGGATCAGTGTTTGGGACATTGTATCTTGAAAATAAAAAAACCTGAGTCAACTTTGCAAATAGCCTTGTTTTTTTAAATTTCCCTCCTGTTTTTTTCTTTTTCAGTTTTCCCATGGGAGACGATAAGTTTTCATTGTTACAGAAATCCCAAAAAAATATGTTTTTGTCTGATCCTACATTCATGTTTTAAAAGTCTTTTACTGATTTGGTTGCATATTTTAGCTGTCAATAAAAAAAACATTGCTTGTTGGCTGCAAAAAAATTTTTAAAATTGGGGCTGCTGGAAACTGGCCCCGGCAAAAATGATGGTACCCCCAGAAAAAAATTTTACCCCTAGGGGGCAAACCCTTTAAACTAAGGGGGGGGTCCTTTTTAATTTTATCGCAGGTGTTTTCAAACTTGTTACCAATCTGCCTATTTAAAGGATAAAAATTAGTCACTGTGCTGTTCAGTACCACAAAAAACATGATCCAAAAAAAGCTAAGAAAAAAAGTTGTTTTCAGGAGAAAAAAAAAATTTAAAAATTATAAACCCAAAATGCTTTTATGGGGTTTTCTGTTTTTAAAAGTTAAAACAATTAATCAAATTTAAGGGCTATGGGAAATGTAGCCAATTCCCGGACAAGGCGACAAAAGGAAAATTGATGACAACTTGGGTACTATTTTTCATTTTCATAAACTCTTTTAAGGGGCCCAAACAAATTCCCAAAAAGGGCAAAGGGGTTGAAAAAAAGGGCCGGGGCGGGGGCGCTGCCCGCCGGCCCCATAGACATTCATTATTCACGGCGCGTACACGCCATAAATAATTGACATGTCAATTTCTCCCCACCCGGCGGATTCGCCGAGTGCTGAGGAGAGATGGAATCCACAGTTCTCTATGAGAACTGTGGATTACCGTAATGACTGGGACGGATTTCAGCCGTATTGAAGCCAGTTAAAATGCATATTGACAAGCCAAAAAACTTCTGGGAGAGTGACCATTGAACAGATGAGACAAAACTGAAGCTTTCTGTCAAGTCGCATCAGCTCTGTGCTCACAGATGCAAAAATTAGGCATACAAAGAAAAGTATACTGTACCTACTGTGAAGCATTGAGGAAACTTAGTTATATTTTGGGTCTGCTTTGCTGCATCTGGCATAGGATGTTGTTAATGAGTGAAGGGTACAATGAAATCTCAAGATTATAAAGACATTTTGGAGTGATACGTGCTGCCCAGTGTCAGAAAGATTTGTCTCAGTCACAGGAAATGGGTCCTCCAACATTATAATGACCCAAAGCACATCCAAAAATGAGTGGACTATTCTGAAGTGGCCATCTATGATCCTTGTTCTAAACCCTATTGAACATGTGCAGGACGAGACACCTGGAAAGGGGCAGACAGAGACTGAGCCCTAACGCTAAGCCCCAACATCTGTTCCTGCCTACTTGCCAGTCCAACCCCAAGCAGTCGGCGACAACTGGTCAACATTCTCTACCCTTGAAAAGTGACACACAAAGACGCACAAGACAGGTACAATCAAGGAAGGTCAGGCAGAAAAAGGTAAAAAAAATCAGATGGCAAGAGGTACACGAACGATAGGCAAAATGTGGAAGTCCAAGAAATAGGCAAAAGATCCAAAGAACCGAGCAGTGAAAATGAATACAGGCAGTCCCCCCCAATACATCGTTCCATTTTCATAGTCCCCCCACTTTTCAACCGGAGACTTATGGGGCATGGCTGACAAATTCAACACGAGTCACCCCATGAAAACCCAAAGTCCCAGCTTTGGCCACAGTGCACATGAGTTTACTAAAACGTTGGGTTTGAACTCTTCTAAAAAAGGGCAAAAGACAGCAAAAAAAATTGTAAAAACTTTTTCCCCTGCACTATCCAAAAACTAAAAAAAATTTTTTTCTGCTGGAATTCCCATTTAAAATTTATCCTGTTCCGACTTGCTACAATTTCAACTTAAAAACAAACCCTTTACAGTCCCTATCCCGTTTGAAAACCCGGGGGATGCTTTTATAAACATCAGCTCTAGCTACTAGGAGATTACATGAAAAAGGAACTAGGGGAAAAGGGTTGTTTAACAAATTTCTGATTCCCAAAGTTTGGGGGAGTCAGGAAGGAATTTTTCCCTAAAATGGGGACAATTGGCTTTTTTAACCTTTAAATTGGGGGTTTTTGGCCTTCCTCTGGATCAACACCTTGGGAAACAACAGGCTGAACTAAAATGGGACGACTTTTTTTTTTTTTAAGCCTTAAAAAACTAGGGAAATTTTGGGAAACCCTATGAAAAAATATAGATGCCAAGAATCCGTTCCAGAGCGTGAGGGGGACCGGCCCCCCGGTTTCCCAGCCACATAAAACACAGACTGAGGGGCAAAGGGGGGCTGCCCAATCACTCTCCATTTAATCATCGCACCCCAGAAACAAGGCAAACCAGAAAAAAGGATGAGTTTTGGTGGGGGAACCCCGTCAATCATCGTCCAGCAAGTACTGAGATAAGTGTTCAGACCAGTACACAGAAAATATTAGATCCAGAAACAGCATAAAAGCACAGTCTCTGCTGTAAATTACGGGAAGAACCCAAAAAAGAGGGGCTTTAAACCCGGGGGAGTTTGCTCACGGGGGGTTTTCCCCCAAAAAGACTTTTGGACAGGGACAGAAGTTTTTATTTAGAGGGTACAGGAAAAAAGTTTTTCAGTATTTCCTCAAAAGGGGTTTTGCAGCAAAATATAAGGGGGTTTAAAAGAGCCGTTATTTTTTTTCCAAGGTTTTTTTTCTTTGTTTTTTTTAAAACATTTTTCCGGTTGAACCACAATTTAAAAGCTTGTCTGATTTCAAAAATTTTATTTTCATTAAATTTTTTAAATTTCGTTTGTCATTTTCAAGTTATTTCAGTGACCGTTGTGGGTTTTTCTTTCTTTAACAGAAGGGAACCAACAGTTTTGTCTGTGTGTAAATAAGGCATTTTTTTCTATTAAGCACGGCCGCAAAGAAAATCACACAACCCTTTTGCTGCATTTCTAGTGCTTCTGGTATAAATCTAAAGCTCGATGTGTATATGTTAAAGTGGAAAACTGTGTTTGTGCAGCTTTTCTCTTTTGATAATGAAAATGGGGGTTGGTGAGATTAACAGAACTGTTCACTCAAATCTGATGCATTGTGTTCTCTCTAGTGCAAGACCTGAGGGGGGCAGGGTTGACTATTCTATTTAAAGCTGTTTGAATGTCTGAGTCACAGAACTTGCCCTGGAGTGCTTCTTTAAACAAATAGGAATGGACTGAATGAATTGAAAAAGTTTTAGATTCATTTAGTGCCTTGGGATCCTAGAAGAGGCTGCATCACACATTTATCACACACTAATGATTTCTCAATACACAAATGACAATTATACTACAGTACTTCTGTTTCAAAAGAGGTACATCTCATGTAAATGTACCTCATAGGTTTACACAAGCACAGTGGGGCCGATTTTCAAAAACAGTTAATAGTTAGGGCCCTGTTTGAAATTAAGGAGTTTTTTTCGTTTAACTGTTTTTCGCTCTTCAGCTAAATTTTCTGGGGTGTCCTCTCCTCCCAGGAGGCCCTGTCCCCCCCTCATGGGAAAAAACTGTGAATCATCCCTTTTGTAAAGAAGCAGGGGGGTGCAGAAGGGTTGGGCTGGATATAACAGCTCTGTAGCCTCCTGCATGCTTTGTCTACAGCCTTTTAGGCTTTCCCCAAAAAATCCCGCTGTGCTTTTATGCGTTTTTTCACCAGATGAGACATGAGAGATATGGGACACTGCCTCCCCCCTTCCCCCCTGTTACCAGGTCTTTTAGCGTGTTTTCTGTTTTATATGGAGCAATCAAACTGCCCTTTTCCCACCCTTCTCTTCCCCCCTGTTAACAGGCAGGAAACCTTTAAATACTGTTTTTATATGAGGGGATTGTACTTTAAAGGGGGTTTTGCCACCCCTGTAATGTCGACGTGGGGTACTTAAAAAACATAATTTTGGCACTTTCCCCAAAAAAAGGGCATTTTAAAAAAGGGGTAAAAAAAAGCAGCTATCCCCCAAGTAAAGAAAGTCCCAAATCTATCACTCCCAAAGTTCAACTGCCAAAACAAGACCCTGTAATATCTCTTTGTTTACACAAAAATTAACTGAAAACAGCACTTTTACTTCCGTTCAGTGGTGTTCACCAAAAATGAACTGACAACAGGAAGAGATTTTTTACTCAACTACAAGGAAAAATTGCACTTAAAGTAAAACTTGCTTGCTGTCAGGGACAAGTGACTGAAAAAAAGGGGGGGGAAACAACGTTTTTGAGAGAAGACCCCGCTCCCTACAAATTTGGGCTGGTAGTGCAGCGGTGGTTTTGCTTTTACAATGAAGGGTTTGGAGTTCTAGTCCCTCACAGAGTATTTCCCCCCCCCCCCACCTCTAAATTCTAACAATATGTGAGAGACCTAAAATAATCGTCAATCTCATAATGATATATTTATACACATACATACTCCCCTACATCATCTCATCCCCCAAGTTATGCATTGTATCAATTTTGGAAGTGCCGGGTGGCCGAGGAGGGGACCAAAAGGGGGAGTATGTGTGTGTATATAAAAAAAATTATAGATTCTACACATATATTTCATATTTTTAATAGTGTACAATTTATAAAAGAAAAAAAAATGTGAGGGGGCTTGAACCCAAACCCACTTTTACAGAGCTGATCAGCTAACCCCATACTACACCTACGCTTGTACAGACACTTGTTGAATCTTTATCTCATACATCCCAGTGATGAAGTCATAAGGAGGAGGGCTTGCATTAATTGAGGAACAGAATGCCCTCTTTTAAAAGTACACTTAAAGATGACCTGTGCAGAGGTGAATCAACCTTTTGGGCAAAAGTCCTTTAAAAGGCATAATTGCAGGTCTTCACCCTAAACGGGAGATGTATTAAGGCCAGCGATTTTGGGGTTTCACTATCGTTTTAACAGCTCAGAGGGGAGTAAACACAGTGTGCAGGCACCAATTACGGCAGGGGTGGGGTGGGGGCTTTTCCTGTCTAGGGGGTATTCAAACAGGCTAATAAAAAATTCAGTAGCCAATCACAGTGCATGGGGGTGTCTATGGGGGGCGTGTCTGGGGGGTGGGAAACGCCCAGTGGGTTGTCCCCCAGCAACACAGAAATAGAACCAGATTTACAGAAAAGCTCTATCGCTAAACCAAGTGACTGAGGGTAATGCAACCCCAATTACAAAAGTGCTTATTTTTACTGTCCCCATAATCTGAGACATGATCTTTGTAACGATAAAACCCCTTTAAACTAGACAGTCTTAACCCCTTCCTGACAGCCGAACATAATTTTTTGACTCTTCATTTTTTTCCTACTCATCTTCCAATAGCCATAATTTTTGGGTAGTTATAGGTACATCCTGGACATCGTAAAAGTATTAAAAAGTTGTTCCCACATAAAATGACTAACAGATTTAAAAAAATGGGGCTCTGTCGAAGGTTAAAACGGGCTGCGGCGGTAAGGGGTTAATAAGTATTTTCATAAAAAATTTATATCAAAGGGAAACTGTAGAGAAGCGCATAAAAATAGTCTATTGCTCCATACAACCAAAAAGTTGTGGATAAGGTGTCCACAGAAGTGTATGAGCCCTTATGGTAAAGCTATATTTCTCTAGTTTCATATATTGAGGTTTATGGAATGCTACAAACAGCAAACAAAAAAACCCAAACAAACCTGTCATGCCCCTTTTGATTTTATCCCTAACACTCACTGGGCCCCTTTATTAGTACACCATGCTAGTAACGGTTTTTGGACCCCCTTTTGGGGGTTCAAACTGCCTCAATTCTTCGTGGCATAGTTCCACAAGGTTTTGCAACATGCTCAATGGTACCAAGGGGCCCAAAGAGTGCCCCGAAAATATTCCCCCCACCTGACACCCCCCACCACCCCGCCTGAAAACCCTTGAAACAAGGCAGGAGGACCAGCTTTCATGTTTTGAGCCAAATTCGGACCCTACCATCCCAATGTCGCAGCAGAAATCGAGATCTTTGACCAGGCAACGTTTTTCCAACTTCTACTGTCCATTTTTGATGACTTGGGCAAATTGGGGCCTCAGTTTCCTGTTCTTAGCTGAAAGGATGGCACCCCCGGGGTGGTCTTCTGCTGCTGTGCCCATCGCCTCAAAATTTGCCCTACTGGGTTTTTAGAGATGCTCTTCCCTACCTTGTTGAACGGGTGGCTTTTGAGTCAAAGTTGCCTTTTTATAGCTGAACCAGTCTGCCCATTCTCCTTTGACCTTGGCATCAAAAAAGGCATTTCCCCCACAGGGCGGGGCTCACTGGATGTTTTTTCTTTTTCGGGCCATTCTCGTAAAAACCCCAGAGATGGTTGTCGTGAAAAAACCCAGGAATCAGCAGTTTCTGAAATACTCAACCAGCCCTTTTGGACCAAAAAACCATGCCGTTAAAGGCACCAAATCACCTTTCTTTCCCCCTACTGATGCCCGGGTTTAACGAGGGGATTGTCTTGACCATGTCAAAATGCCAAAAAGCACTGAGTTGCCGCCAGTATTGGCTGATTAGAAATTAAATTTAAAACCCGTCCCCGGTAC
>JAODAL010057555.1:0-22609 GCA_025379985.1 Phyllomedusa bahiana
GGGGGTGGGGGGCCCTTTTCCCGGGGGGGAAAACTGTGAATAGTGGGGGGGGTGGGGGATAGCCCCCTCCCCGTGGGTGGAACTGTGAATAGTCGGGGGGGGGGGATAGCCCCCACCCCTTGGGTGGCACTGTGAATAGGGGGGGGGTAAGACCCCACCCCATGGGTGGAACAGTGAATAGTCGGGGGGGGGGGGGAATGCCCCCTCCCCGTGGGTGGAACTGTGAATAGTGGGGGGGGTGGGGGAAACCCTCCCGTGGGTGGAACGTGAATGTGGGGGGGGGGGGAAGCCCCCCCCGTGGGTGGAACTGGAATAGGGGGGGGGTGGGGGACCCCCCCCCCGGGGGTGGAACTGTGAATAGTGGGGGGGTGGGGGATAGCCCCCACCCCGTGGGTGGAACTGTGAATAGTGGGGGGGGGTGGGGGATAGCCCCCTCCCCTTGGGTGGCACTGTGAACAGTGGGGGGGGTGGGGGAAAGCCCCCCCTTGGGGGAACTGTAAAATAGTGGGGGGGGGGGATAGCCCTCCCCCTTGGGTGGAAAACGTGAATATTGGGGGGGGGATACCCCCCCCCCCCCTGGTGAACCGTGAATAGGGGGATGGGAGGGACAGCCCCCCCCCCCCTTTTAACCGTGAATAGGGGGGGGGTAGCCCCTCCCTTGGTGGCACAGTGAATAGCGGGCGGAGTCATAGTCCCCCCCCCCTTGGGTGGTACTGTGTATAGTGGGGAGGAGGGTTGTTTGCCCCCTCTGACTGGCACTGTGAATGTGGGGGGGGTTGTCCCCTCTGGTGCACAGTGAATAGTGGGGGGGGGGTTAGCCCCCTCTGGTGGCCAGTAAAAGGGGGGAGGGGTTAGTCCCCTCTGGCTGGCACAGTGAATAGTGGGGGAGGTAGCCCCCTGTGGCTGGCGCTGTGAAGAGGGGGGGGGGTTACCCCTGCTCTGGAGGGGGGGCATGTAGAGGTATGCCCCTCTGGTTGACACTGCAAATAGCAGGGGGTAGCCCACTATGGGTGGTTCTGTGAATAATGGGTTGTAGCCGTTTGGGATTGCACTGTAAATAACTGGGAGGAGGAAGCCGGGTAGGGATGGCACCTTGAATATTGGGCGGAGAAGTCCCCTTGGGAGTTTTGGGGAATAGCGGGGAGGGAGTCCCTTTGGGGGACCTCTATGGGGGGAGCCCCCCCCTGGGGGTCTCTGCATAGCAATTGGAGATGGGTAGCCCCGGGGAGGCATGGGGGGAAAAGAGAAGGGGAGCCCCCATGGGTGTGTGCCAGGGGAACATATTTTAGGTGGTGGGTACCCAGATATTTTGGGGTCCTATATGCCCTCAGGCTTTTAGCCTGTTGACCGAGCACCACCCTCTAGACCCCCTCCCTTCACTGTTAAAAAATAAAAAAGTCTTTGGACAGAAAAATTTCCCCCATGGTCCTTAAATGATTAGAAGAACGTAAAATGTCCTTTCCGCTCTCGTTGGTGACAGAAGGGGGGGGCCCTTTTTTGACTGCTATTCCTAGGAGCAGATAAAAACAACTGTACAATTACTATATAGGCAGTTCCCCAAATTTTTCTGAGGATACAGAAGCCTCATCTTTCCTTGTCATTGGCTGTATAGTCAGGGAATATTAAGTCTAGCATGTCATAAAATGTATTACCTTTCATTGAGGTTTATTGGGTTTTTCATGGCCCTTGCTGTTTATGGGTCTTTTTTATGGCAGGTCATTCCCCAGGACACCCAGGTCCATTACCAGCTGATGCTTATTATTTGCTTAGGATAAGTTTCTAGTAACAGGACACATGTAAAGTTATGGATAGTTTGGCGATGTTCCCAACCAACGCCCGAAAATCTCGGGGGGGAAGTTTGCTTGTGTCTTTCAGCCTCTGAAGAATATCTACACCAGACCTGGGAACAATCCCTCATATCTGGGGAATCCGAACCCTAACTCCAGCCCCAAATTTAATTAAAATTTGAACCCTAGATCTAACCCAACTCCCCCTTCAATTGATTCGAACTAACCAATTAAATAACACTCCATCCCTAATCCTACCTTAACCCAACGGTGCTTTTAGTTAAAGCATAAGGATGGTTTTTGGTTTTTTTCCACAAAATTCGGTTTGATCCAGACCAAATGAAATCTGATATTTGAGTTGAATTTAACCATAATCCAAAATGCAACACTAGTTCTGGTTTTCTCTTTTTGTTTTTATTCTATACACACACAATGCCTGGCAGATCACATTTACGGAGAACAAGCCCATACATACACACTATTCATAAAACGTGAGGGAGATTTATTAAACATCTCTTCCCTTTAGAATGCACATGTCAGATTGTTCAACGTTTCAGTAGTTTTTGCACAACTTGCTGATCTCTAACAAGGAGCTTTATGGCAAAATCCCCAACAGGTGTTTGATCCCTGAATCGCCCAATAAGTTTAGGGAATCTATTTGAATTGGGATTTTAACAGTCCTATTCATCATGCTGTTCACATTCTGACATTATGATGGTGTCATATGGCTGTGGTTAGAGGTGCAGCCAAATCTGATGTGGGTGTGGTTGGGGGGGTGGGTGACTGCAGTCATGTGGGCGTGGTTAGGGGGTGGGGGATCTGCCGTCATGTGGGTGTGGTTAGGGGGTGGGTGATCTGCCGTCATGTGGGTGTGGTTAGGGGGTGGGTGATCTGCCGTCATGTGGGTGTGGTTAGGGGTGGGTGATCTGCCGCATGTGGTGTGGTTGGGGGTGGGTGATCTGCCGTCATGTGGGTGTGGTTGGGGGGGTGGGTGATCTGCCGTCATGTGGGTGTGGTTGGGGGGGTGGGTGATCTGCCGTCATGTGGGTGTGGTTGGGGGGGGGGTGGGTGAAATGCCGTAATGTGGTGTGGGTTGGGGGTGCGGGCTTGCTCTGCCGTCATGTGGGTGTGGTTGGGGTTGCGGGCCCGCTCTGCCGTCATGTGGGTGTGGTTGGGGGGGTGGGTGATCTGCCGTCATGTGGGTGTGGTTGGGGGTGCGGGCGAGCTCTGCCGTCATGTGGGTGTGGTTGGGGGTGCGGGCCCGCTCTGCCGTCCTGTGGGTGGTTGGGGTGCGGGCTTGCTCTGCCGTCATGTGGGTGGGGTTGGGGGTGCGGGCTTGCTCTGCCGTCATGTGGGTGTGGTTGGGGGTGCGGGCCCGCTCTGCCGTCATGTGGGTGTGGTTGGGGGTGCGGGCTTTCTCTGCCGTCATGTGGGTGTGGGTTGGGGTGCGGGCTTGCTCTGGCGGCATGTGGGTGGGGGTTGGGGGTGCGGGCTTGTCTGCGTCATGTGGGTGCGTTGGGGTGCGGGCGTGCTCTGCCGTCTTGTGGGTGCGGTTTGGGGTGCGGGCTTGCTCTGCCGTCATGTGGGTGCGGGTTGGGGGTGCGGGCTTGCTCTGCCGTCATGTGGGTGCGGGTTGGGGGTGCGGGCTTGCTCTGCCGTCATGTGGGTGCGGGTTGGGGGTGCGGGCGTGATCTGCCGTCATGGGGTTAGGGGTGCGGGCGTGATCTGCCGTCATGTGGTTAGGGGTGCGGGAGTGATCTGCCGTAAAGAGGGGGCGGGTAGGGGTGCGGGCTTGCTCTGCCGTCATGTGGGTGCGGTTGGGGGTGCGGGCTTGCTCTGCCGTCATGTGGGTGCGGGTTGGGGGTGCGGGCTTGCTCTGCCGTCATGTGGGTGCGGGTTGGGGGTGGGTGATCTGCCGTCATGTGGTGCGGGTTGGGGGTGCGGGCTTGCTCTGCCGTCATGTGGGTGCGGGTTGGGGGTGCGGGCCCGCTCTGCCGTCATGTGGGTGCGGGTTGGGGGTGCGGGCCCGCTCTGCCGTCATGTGGGTGCGGGTTGGGGGTGCGGGCCCGCTCTGCCGTCATGTGGGTGCGGGTTGGGGGTGCGGGCCCGCTCTGCCGTCATGTGGGTGCGGGTTGGGGGTGCGGGCCCGCTCTGCCGTCATGTGGGTGCGGGTTGGGGGTGCGGGCCCGCTCTGCCGTCATGTGGGTGCGGGTTGGGGGTGCGGGCCCGCTCTGCCGTCATGTGGGTGCGGGTTGGGGGTGCGGGCCCGCTCTGCCGTCATGTGGTGGGTTGGGGGTGGGGTTGGGGGGGCGGGCCCGCTCTGCCGTCATGTGGGTGCGGGTGGGGGGTGCGGGCCCGCTCTGCCGTCTTGTGGGTGGGGGTTGGGGGTGCGGGCCCGCTCTGCCGTCATGTGGGTGCGGGTTGGGGGTGCGGGCCCGCTCTGCCGTCATGTGGGTGCGGGTTGGGGGTGCGGGCCCGCTCTGCCGTCATGTGGGTGCGGGTTGGGGGTGCGGGCCCGCTCTGCCGTCATGTGGGTGCGGCTAGGGGGTGCGGGCCCGCTCTGCTGTCATGTGGGTGCGGCTAGGGGGTGCGGGCCCGCTCTGCTGTCATGGGGGTGCGGCTAGGGGGTGCGGCCCGCTCTGCCGTCATGTGGGTGCGGTTAGGGGTGCGGCCCGCTCTGCTGCCATGTGGGTGCGGCCCGCTCTGCTGCCATATTCGGGTGTGGTTAGAGACCTGGTCTGGTGTGTGAGGTCATGTGCTTTACCACAATGCACAGATTTACCCTGGGGCCCATAATCCTGTTAAAATGGCCCTGGACGGGGGAAGAAGGATTATGGGTATGTTTGACTTATGTGCCAAGAGCTTCCCTATGCGTAGTGGCAAACACTGTGTGTAGGTGGCCTTACTTACCATAGGAACTTTTTTAATGCATATGTTTGAGCTTGTGCTTTTGTAAATGTGTTAGGAAAGCTAAATTTTTCCATTTATTGAAGTCGGACTCCTCTGTGTGCCTCGATGGTACAGATGAGGCACTGTGTCTGTGTAAACAATGCTGGGGAGCTATGGCACTCCTTCATTGTGCTCCTCTTTGGGTCTACTGGAGGTCAGACCACAGTTAGTTTTCCTGTGATGGTCCATTGTCCACCTCCCGTTTTTTTTTTTTTTTTTTTTTTTTTAAAAGGTCTTAATGGAGATGGGGCTGGAATAGGAAAAAAAAAACCACTGCTCTGATTTTTGAATAGTGATGTCGGGCAGTGTCATAATCGCTGCAGCCAATCACGGGCTGCGGCAGTGACGCTCCGTTTAGCTAAGGCCGGAAGACAACAGAAGACCGGTGGTGACACATTGCTGGAATATACAGAAACCTTAGAGGGGAGAGTTTTATTTTTTATTCTTCCAATCCCAGCTTCATATTGGTCATTAAAAAAGGGGGAGGTGGACAACTCCTTTTAAAGGGGTTGTTCCATCTTGTAAATTCCTTGTCTAAGGCGAGCTCGTAGCTGGGAACAGGACAATGGCTGCGCCTATGACGTTAACCCTGTTCGTTTCTTTGGGAGTTCTGAATACCACCAAGCAAGAGTGCTTGGCTGTTTTCCAAATTGACATGGAATTGAATGGTGGGAACTGTGCAAGTGGGGCCATCGCCCAATTTCCAGCTATGAGCTGGCCTTGGACACGGAAATTACAAAATGAGACAACCCCTTTCAAGGGGTTTTTCTTAGGTAATGTCTATCAATGGGATATGCCATAAATGTCAGATACATATAGGCCCCGAAAGTGTAAGTTTAGAAGGGAGAGTAGGTTGTAATTGCACACTACTATCCATTCTGTTCTATGGGAATTCAGATGCTTGGCTGTACTCTGAACTTCCATTTAAATGAATGGAGTGTAGGGCGCAAGCATGAACTACTATCTGTTCTCAACAGAGGCTTTTGGGGGCCCATTCTCACAATAGGTTTTGGTCCCCAGACCTCACCTTAATTTTTATGACATTTCTTCAATGGGGCCATAATGTCTGAGAGGGAACATGTAAAGCCCTGGAGAATCAGTTTAAAGGGGTTGTCTCGCTACAAGGATTGCTTTTTATGTTAAAGACCTTGCAAAAACAAGTCACTTTGCAATATATGTCCATTAACAGTTCCCTACTATTCCAATATCCCCTCTTGTAGGGGCTGCTAGGTCCTCAGGTCGCTATAGCTACAATGTTCAATCTCTCTGATAGGTGCCAGCACTGGTTATTAGCAACAACTTGGGTTCTATGCGTCTAGCAGAAGCCAGTAAAATCCCCCTAAATTTAAAAATAAAAACTGAAAAAGGATGAGGTGAGAGAATCAAGTAGTGGGGACAACCCTTTAAGTCTGTATGAGTGACCTTTTAGAGAGATTTTGGGTGATGGAGGGAAGGCAAAAAAATACAGAGTCTAAGGGATTCCCCAGGAAAGGGTTTTTTCGGCCGGGGTTTTTTCACCCGGTTGCGGTTTTTCAGACCCCCAAAAAAAACCACCGAAAAGAGCACAAGGTGCTCTAGGGAAAACCGTGCACGTCCCCACTACAGGGTTTTCGCCCGTGGTCCGGGCCGCAAAAACATTGTGATAGCAAAAATCTTCCGTCGGGTTTCCGGCGGAATTGGTGCAAGCCAATGTGAAGGGGGGGAGGGCTTTTCTCCGCTCATCGGGGAAAAAGGGCCCGAAAAAAACAGGCAAATCCCGGCCAGAAAAACGCCCGGTTTTGTCCTTGCGTGAAAAGCCCTTAAAGGTGGGATTATAAACAAGTGTTATGCTGGATAAGACACAAAAGGGAGAAAAGTCCCATCAATCGGGACCGGGAGAAGGAGGTGTCAGCAGCGGGAAACCTTCTGTAAAACAAAAATAAGCTCAATTTTTGAAATAAAGCAAAATAAGAACAGCAATGTATCTGGCAATTGTTTTTATTTACCTTTGCCTACACATTTAAAGGGGTATCCCATATCATTGATTAATGGTATCATTTATATAATTTTTTCCTTTTTACAGCATAGATTTTGCTGGCTAACACAGTACCTCATTGTACTGGGTATGGAATTATCGCACCAATAAGGGACATATTATAAGAGCTGAACTTTTGAAACAACCCCGAACCTGGGGGTTTTCATATGCAGGTTTTTCATATCCCTGTGTCCTATTCAAGGACGACAAGGTTAGAGCTTGGCACTGATTGATGAAAGTTGATGCAGCAAGTCTGTTAGAAGATTGCGTCATTTTTCATAATGTATACAGTGAATAAACTGCATTTGCGGAAACTCGAATACTTCTTTAAGAGAGGTTTTGCCTATCTGTATACAAGCAGAAAGGTTTTTCAGTAATAAATGTATAGATGTGTATTGGGGAATACGCCAGATTTTTTTTGTTGTTTTTAAGTGGAATCTGTGAAAAAAATAAAAAAAAATAGATTTTCTTTTTTCTTAATTTTAGCAATAGGGACCTGTTAATACTGAACACAGAACTGCTGAAATGACACGTGAGGATAATTTAATATCAGTGGGACTCTGACGTTGGAGGGGAGTCGGAGGTGTTAGATTTTTTTTTTTCTTGTCCAGTTCTACTGTTTGCTTTGTGATAATCGGTGCCAAAGGTTTCTGCCAGCTGTTTTTTTTTTTTTTTTTTTATATTTAATTTATTCCATTCCCATTTTTATATGTGGTGTCTATGTGTGCACAATTTTTTTTTTTAGCATATTTTAATAACGTTACAAAAACGGCAGCAAAAAAATCTAATTCTTCAACTTCTAAAACTTTTTTTTTTTTTTTTAAACATGCTTTGTTCCTGCCTGGCCATAATCCCGGTGCACCTGCAGATTATGTCAATATCGGTACTCGCATGACACTGCAGCAAATCATAGGCCTCATCGGTAATGGGCCATATATCAAGGAAGAGACCACTGTGGCCTGTTAGTAGCCGCAGGGTCACAACAATAATGAACGTGATGTCATCAGCCATGGCGCTGGAACGGAGCTGGTTATGCTGCCATTGCTGAGGGTGACACAAGCTAGTGACAGACCTGCTGTTTCCAGTGCTGTGTCCCTTATTCTGTAAGATGCTGGAGTTTCAGAGCATTTAGGGCGACATGTATGAACGGGGCTGCGCCAGAATTCTGGCCTCAAAAAGCTGTATTAGACCAGTTCTATAGCTGTATAAACAGGTGCACTCCGAACAATGGCGCGATAAGTGCCTCGGTACCGCGCCAAAGTTTTGAGGCGTTCTGGGGCGTCGCACCACATTAGTAAAAGTAGAAACATTTATGATTCTTTGGTGCAGAACAGTTAGAACAGCCAGACTTGTTGTATTGGCACTACACTGTACCTGTATTTATGACCTGCAGAAGAACAGGTTCATACATTCTGGTGCAGTCTATACTACCTTAAAGCGATTTAGAACTGGTCTATCAGCGCCAGAGTTCATCCATGTCGCCCTTAATGCTCAAATCTGGCATGGCACAGTCCGCTCTTCCAAAGTTGAGTCCAAGGGGTAGTTCCATGGCTAAAAAAAAAGGTTTTTAGTCTGAGGGCATGATAAAAACCAACTTACCATGTAAACACTCTTTCCAGCGCTGTGGCCGTCTCAGTGGTCCTGGCAGGTGACGTCACTGTTCAGTCTTCATGTGACCTTGGAGCCAATCCCAGATCGCTGTGTTCACGTGTGGTATATCCAGCACTGATTCCTGTGATTTGTGGGTCACGTGAAGTCTGAACAGTGACATCTGCCAGAATCACTGGGACGGCCACAGCATTGGAATGAGTAAGTTGGGGTTCTTTTTTTATCATGCCCTGATAGACTAACTTTTTTTTTTTTTTTTAAGCCATGGAACTACCCCTTTAAATGGACTCAACTTTGGCAGAGTGTACTGTGCCATGCCATGGCAGTTTTTTTTTTTTTTTTTTTTTTATACATCATGGCCCGACAGACTGAGCTTTTTTTTTTTAGTCATGGAACACCCCTTTAAGTAGACTCCTTGCTGGCAGTGTTACTCATCTCTGGTAAGATTTTGTTTTCACTTCGTCGGCCCATAGACTTGCATTACCAGCAGCACGTATACGCCGCTGGTAATTCACATGTCACTTATCTCCCTCCTCTGCGTATTCGGGCCCAGCAGGGAGAGGAGATGTAACATAGTTCTCTATGAGAACTGTGGATTACCCTAATGAATGGGCGTTTTCACCGTAATTTGGATGGGGTAATTTAGGACGAAAATGGATCTTTTTAAGGGTTTTGTGAAATGGTTTAAATAGGTAAAAAACTGTAAAATGGCAAGTGGGCGTGGAGGGTGATTTAGGGGCCCTCTCTTGGCTGAGCGGGTGTCCCCAAAGATTTGGTTAAAATGTTGATATCAGATCTTAAAACAAAGGGATTACGTGTAAAAAAGTGTGCCTGTCATATTATGTTGCCTAGAAGGGTATAAGCCATTTAAAGGGATCTTTTAGGGGTGAGGTTTGGGATTTTTTTTTTATTTTTAACCCCCAGAATAGTGACCAGGATCTTTTAAAAAAAAAAAAAAAAAAAAAAATGGAAATGTTTAATAGTTGTGAAGCCTTTTTAACCAAGATTAAAAACAATTTTTTACAAGGATAAATATTTAAAAGAGAAACTTCTTGCTTAAAGGGGTTGTTCCCTTGAATTTTTTTACTTCAGTCCCGATTTTTTGGTTTCATTTTTAAATTAGGGGGTGTTTTTTGGGTTTATAGGCTGCAGTAGAAGCCAGGTTGTTTAGGCCCCGTGTGGAGCCTATCGGAGAGATTGAAAAAGGCTGTGCTATGCGACCCGAGGAGCTGATGTAGCATAAAAGAGGGGATATTAGGAAATTGGTAGGACATGTTAAAAGGACAAATTGCAAAGGATTGTTTTTGCAAGATTTTAAATAAAAAGAGGATTGTGTGAGCAACCTTTTAATTTTATGGGAAAAATTTGGGATTTTCAGTTGTTGTGGGAGGGGGGATGGATTAATTTTATATTATATTTAATATTAAATTTTATTTATATTATATTATAATGTGTGTGAAGGTTCAGGGGACTCCTGTGAAATTGTATTCCCCTTGGTGGGAGCAGTGAGGATTTATCTGGAATTTATTGTGTTGGGAGAGAAATAAATGGGTCTGAAAGTATTAATGATGTAAAAGGGAGGGCTGATTGTTAATCTTGATCAGGTGCGTTCACTAGCTAAGCTTTCAAAGTGACAAATTAGGTCAGGGGTGAAAGTAGCTATTGAAATTCCTCGGCGTGATATTCCAGGCAGCGCTCTCTACTTATCCTGCCGCTGTGGTTAGGTGGAAAAACCTTTGTTGCATTGTGACTTGTGAAACGTCACATTCGGTGAACAAGCGAATACGTTTCTTAGCCGAGTGATAAATATTTAAATGTCAAGTCGTCTTCTCCTCTTTTCAGTTCTTAGAATGGGATATAGGATATTGAGCACTTTAAGGGGAACCTGTCACGTAGATTATGCCCCCCTTTCTGAGGACAGCACAAGCTAGTGACAGACCTGCTGTTTCCAGCGCTGTGTCCATTATTCTGTAAGATGCTGCAGTTTTAGAGCATTTACCCCTCAAATCTTATTCATGAGCAGGTGTTAGCTCCGCCCACCAAAGGTTAGCCCCACCCACTGACAGTTATTCACATGTTTCTACCTATTCAAAGTAATAGGTTTATCAGTTGAGGTGGGCGGGGCTAGTCTCAGGTGGGCGGGGATTGAAAAAAAACTGACTCTCTTCTGGCTGAAAACTGCAGATTTGAGCATTAAATACTCAAACTCCAGCATCTTACAGAATAAGGGACACAGCGCTGGAAACAGCAGGTCTGTCACTAGCTTGTGCTGTCCTCAGAAAGGGGGGCATAATCTACGTGACAGGTTCTCTTTAAAGAAGCAACCACTCACTATACCATAGAACAGCGCGGGGTCAAGCTACTTTTCACTAAGGGCCACATCAGCATCATGGTTGTCCTCAAAGGGCTGCCAGAGGGTGGCTCGGGTTGTCAGAGTTGTATCGCCGCCTATGAGTTGCAGAACAAAGCTGTGTGGAGGTCCATGATGATGCCCACTCCCAGTGCTGGCATTGCTGCCTCTACCCAGCACTGCCTGCATCCTCCAGGGACCTTGGAGAGCCAGCCTTGCCCATCCCTACTCAATGTGTCTAAGCTCTTGTGGGCAGATGTAGCAGCCACTACCGGGCCCTGCAGAGTGAGGGGGCCCAAAAGCCTTCTTGCCACATAAGGAGATACCAGCATTGTAAGTGGCACATGGTAGCTGGGGGGCCCATTTCACTTTTTTCACTAGGGCCCCGGAGCTTCAGGTTACGCCGTGGGCTGTGTAAAATGACCTGGTGGGCTGGATTTTGCCTGTGGGACTTGAGTTTGACACATGTGCCATAAAAGACTGATCAACAAGCAGAAGTTAAAATGGTGGGCTCTCACCTCTGCATATCTCCCAACTTTCAGAGCTTGCAAAGAGGGACGTCAGGCCACGCCCAAACACATGACATCACACCAAGACACACCTCTAGCCATGCCCAAACACACACATGCCAACTTTAGATAACCAAAAAGGGAGACATTTTCAGGATTGCTTATTTTCCAATGATGAAATATTAAGTAAGTTGTTATGTAATATACCGCTAGGAAGCAATCAGATACTTTTTAAAGCTAGATAGTCAGTTTATTGAAGCTAATCGATTTCCCAAATGAAAAAGAGGGACATTTATAGAGCAAAGAGGGACAAGGGTTAAAAACAGGGACTGTCCCTCCAAAATATAGACACTTGGGAGGTATGCCTCTGGCCCCTTAAGGGCTTTAAAGGGGTCATCTCACTACATCGATTCATCATAACTCAGTCCTGTTTTCACGGTTTTATTTTTGAATTTACTGGCTATCATTGGCCTGCAATGATAAGCTGCTGAGGACAGCAAGTCTGTAGCTATAGCAACCAGCACTGACCGCCTATAAGGAAAGATTGAACAGGTCTGTAGCTTTAGCGTCCTGAGGAGCTGATGCAGCCCATACAAGAGGGGATATCTAGGAATAGGTAGGACACGGTTAATGAACATATATTGCAAAGTGACTTGTTTATGCAAGATCTTTAACATAAAAAGCAATCCTTATAGTGAGACACCCTCTTTAAGGGATTTAATACCGACTTCAATGCAGTAGTTTCATAACGGCTGGAGAGCCACAGGTTGGAAAACACTGGGTTAAATGGGCATGAAGTTTGGGGGTCACAAATGCTAGTTCACACTGCTTAAAGCGACGTAATTGCGGGACGGATTTCGGCCCGCAATTACGCCGGCTGCCGTGCAGCGGGGGCTCGGCAGCTCGCCAGCCCCATAGACACTCATTATTCATGGTGCGTACACGCCGTAAATAATGTGCATGTCACTTTCTTCCCGCCCGGCGGATTCGCTGAGCGGGTAGAGGAGTCTGAATCCATAGTTCTCTATGAGAACTGTGGATTACCGTAATGTCTGGGATGTATTCTAGCCTGTACTGCAGCGCAAGTACGGCTCCAATCAGTCCCAGAATAAGCCGTGTGAACGAGCCCTAACAGGGAGCAATCTAAAAGGGCTTTTTTTTTGCCTTTGAAGATACGGTAGACGTTCTAGTTTGAAATGATATGAAGCGTGCCTAAACAATGAGCAATTCTTCCCAAGTGAGGATGAAAAACGCCAGAAGGCCTCCCTCCTCCTTTTTTAAGTAGATCCAATCTATTGTTCTGTTACCAGTCATCTAGGCCTGGAGGAAGAGGTCTAGTGACGGGAAAGGGAAAACCAAATGGTCTGCCTTCCATGGTCACTACTTTTTCACATCTCTCCCTCCAGAAGCATCAACATCTATAAACATTTCGTGCTCCTTTAAGAGTCAGGGTGGGAGGCAGTGTCCCTGGAAAAGATTATGGAGAGGTGGAGCTGCTGGCTCAGAACAAAGTGTAGACGACACCAAGGGGCCGTCAGCCGGGTTGGAATTTAGCTCATATGTATGAGGCATTTGTGGAATGTGTGGTATCCCAGCCCCTGGACCAGCAGAGCACAGAGCAGCTTTCTGATCAGCACTTTAACAGATGTGTCTGGGTAAGAAGTGTCAGGAGAAACATTGGCAAGTGCTTTTGGTGTGATCTTGCCACCGTAAGCATATGAACTGCTTCAACTGCCTACAACTTTAAGACTAGAGAGATCGGTTGCCTTTCCTGTTTGGTGCAGAGTAGTAGAGGAAAGTGTATTCCTAAATGTTTAAAATGCTTATTCCTTCTAGGTATTAATGATTGTTTTTCATCTAAAAGGGGTTGTCTCACTACATTGATTCCTCTTACCTCAGTCCTGTTTTCTTGCTTCATTTTGAGTTCAGTGGAGTGTTTATGGCTTATACTAGGCTGCAGTAGAAACCAGGTCTGTAGCTATAGCAACCCGTGCTGGCACTATCAGTAGATCAAAATTGTAGCTATAGCAACCCGTGCTGGCAGCCTATCAGGATAGATCAACAAATCTGTAGCTATAGCAACCAGTGCTGGCAGCCTATCAGGATAGATCAAACAAAGTCTGTAGCTATAGCAACCAGTGCTGGCAGCCTGTCGGGAGAGACTGAACAGGTCTGTAGCTATAGCGACCGGAGGAGCTGATGCAGCCCATACAAGAGGGGATATCTAGGAATAGGTAGGACACTTTGAATGGACATATACTGTAAAGTGACTTGTTTTTGCAAGATCTTTAACATAAAAAGCAACCCCTTTTAATACCTTTATCATCTTTCGTATGTATTGATGTTGGCATGTATCAATGTTTTCCATTTTTTTTGCTAATAAATTCTTACTACTGTGTACTAGTTTAATAAATCTGGTATGCAGATCTGACTTTAGGATAGGCCATTAGTTTTGGACCTGTGTTAGAGACTGTAGAGCAGGCATCCTCAAACTGCGGCCCTCCAGCTGTTGGGAAACTACAACTCCCATCATTCCCACTCTTCTAGATTATACAAATACATGATGGGATTTATAGTTTCCCAACAGCTGGAGGGCCGCAGTTTGAGGATGCCTGCTGTAGAGTTTCTGCAAATGGTCAACAAGTCTGACAAACAAACCCTTTAAAGGCTTGTTTTTGTTTTGTTGTTTTTCCTTCATGCTGTTTCTCAGAGCCTGTTCTTCACAGCCAGCTTCAGGCTCCTACTTCCTGTTCAGGCTGTAGGTCGTTCTACAGCAGCGATTGACATATCAGCTCTGCTATTCATAGCTAAGGCTGTTAGAGGGATATTGTTGAGAGAGGGGTTTTATCATCAGGACACAAGGCTACAGTTCTCTAAAATGTTAGTTTCTCAGTAAGCTCCTGTTCTGCTGATAAGACACAGCATGGAAACACCTCACCATCCTGGCCAGAGGTGGTCAGTAACTGCAGAAACTTGTGTAAACATGCAAGAGATCAGAACTGCTCTAACTCTAGGGGTATGTTCACACAGTGTATTTGCTACAGAGTGCTATGATTACCTGCCATTTTCCCTAACACTTTCTATGCACTGGCAGAAAGAAGTGACAAGTTGCTTCTTGCCGATGCTTACGTGGCAGGGAAAGTGGATGGACACCAGCCAGAGTGCTTAAGAAGTACACACTGGCTGGCGCCTACTTCAGCAGGTGTATAGTGGCGCGCACAGTACACACCGCTATCTGCCTGCAATAGTTAGTGTGAACATAGCCTAAGGGTATGTTGCAGTGCAATTACGCCGCAAAGTACGGAACGCAAATACGCCATGTGAACATACCCTAAAGGAAAATAAATCAGAAAAGCAATGTATTTGGTAATATTCTTTAATTTTATTTGCCTACATGTTTGAAGCTCTTCGATGTGGTGAGAATACCCCTTTAACAGCTTAGTTGAGCTCTCATAATGCAACGGCACAAATAGTTCCTATATCAGGCAACTGTGTAGAGACACCTGTAAAAATACTCCTAGAGTGCAACCAAAGCATGCTTCGCGCTGACTGCAGTTGGTCCCAGTGGCATTTGTTGTCATCCAACTCCTCTCCATTGCAGATAACTTTAAAATAAAAAAACATGCATAGTCCACATAGCTGAAGATTCAGCCTACAGTATATGAACATTTTCCCTTTAGGGACCGTAGTTGCTAAGCAGACTCGGCCTATTTATGAACACAAGGTATATGCACATTTTATAGCCATTTAGGTACTTAGAAAGCTGCAGGATCTTGAGCAGCTTTTGAAGATCACAGATGATGCCCTGGAGGAGAATGATCTGTTTCCCAGGCCAGTTGGACATTAGTTTATCATACTGGTATAGTACAGATCTTACTCTTTCTATAGTTGTTTTAGCAGGTTCCTTGCATCCTAGTCCAGGGGAAACATTTTTCATAATTCTAATACCATTTCTACATCACAAAAATCCCTATAATTCCCACAGTGCCCCTGGAAGTGTATGACCAATATTACATGGTCACATATTGGTATACCTTATGCATATGAATACCTGGTATCTAATGCACTGGGGTATTTTCTATATAAACAACTAGCAGATAATCTTTATATGTTCGTTTACTTAAAGGGGGTGTCTCGCTACAAGGATTGCTTTTCATGTTTAAGATCTTGCAAAAACAAGTCAGTTTGCAATATATGTCCATCACCAGTGTCCTACCTTTTCCTAGATATCCCCTCTTGTATGGGCTACATCAGCGCCTCAGGTCACTATAGCTACAGACCTGTTGACTCTCTCATGATAGGCTGCCAGCACTGGTTGCTATAGCTACAGACCTGGCTTCTACTGCAGCCTTGTGGAAGCCAGTAAACACGCCCCTGAATTCAAAATGAAACCAAGAAAACAGGACTGAGGTAAGATTAATCCATGTAGTGAGACACCCCCTTTAAATCTAAAATATATATTGGCATGCATGATAATTGACTATAGACTATTCTTCTTCCACAGGACATGGGGTCGTCGACATTTTGGCTCACCAGCAACAGTTCTTCAGTGGCAAGCTTTATGTTCAGGCTCAATGCTAAAGCTGCCAGTTGAAGAACTGTTGAAGTTGGCTATTATTCCACTGCACGTCTCTGGAGATCGTGGAGGAGGCTGAACGGGAGGAAGTCATGTGGCTGTGCTATTCCTTTTATATTACTCTAAATCTAAACATTAAAGTATTCCTGTGGCTTCACATGGACCAGAAACAGAAGGTCTGTCCTTTCAAACCTTTGTATAAAAAGCCTGCTGTGAAGGAACCTGCTGGAGACGGCTCAGATCTCGTGGAGTACATCCGACAGACCACCAAAGTCTGTCCAACGAATGCTGAAATTTCAAGGTCAATGTTTATTTCGGTGGAGGGAGCGGATGAGCCACTGTTAGACCACTTAGAGAGGCAAAAATTATTGGGCATATTGCAATCGACACACTGCACAACCACCCACTACCTTTGCATATAAACAAGATTACTAGTTGATCCTGTCAACATTGCGGATTTAGTTTTTGCCATTAAAACAGAATTGACTATTCTGAGCTATTTTTTAGTAAAGGCATTTGCATTAATGTTCCTCACAAAGTAGTGAATGCTGTATATAAAAGCAAGTATTGCAATTCAAGTATCTTTTCTTATTTAATTCACAAAAATGAGCAACAATATAATGCTTTTCTTCAAAACTAACATGTATAGACATAAATGTAAACACGAGACACTCAGCTCAATCTTTGAAGTCCTCCCAAATGAGATAGGTACGCCAGCACGCCAAACGGGGAATCGAGCCAGAGCAGTACCTACATCAGATGATCCATGTTGCCCGATCAACAGCAACGTTTTGGGAAACCACACCCCTTTCTCAAGCGCTTAAGGGTCGTGGTCTCCCAAAACGTTGCATGATCGGGCAACATGGACCATCTGATGTAGGTACTGCTCTGGCTCGATTCCCCATTTGGCGTGCTGGCGTACCTATCTCATTTGGGAGGACTTCAAAGATGAGCTGAGTGTCTCGTGTTTACATTTATGTCTATACATGTTACAGTTTTGAAGAAAAGCATTATATTGTTGCTCATTTTTCTACATTAAATAAGAAGAAAAGATACTTGAATTGCAATACTTGCTTTTGTATACAGTATTCACTACTCTGAGGATCATTAAAGGGGTTTTTCCACGAAGTAAAATTGACGTGGGAAGCAAATTAAATAATATGGGCGACATGTATGAATTCGAATGCGTACTTTTTTTTTGTTACTTGGGCCTTGACACTCCAGTTCTAAATAGATATAGAAAGTGTAGAATACACGGTATAAAGGGTACTTTGTAGGGGAAAATGTAATGCCCAAATTTGGGTGCCTAACTCAAATTTTTCCCCAAAAAATTTCGTATTCTACACTCTCAAAATCTCTTTTGAAAAAATTAAGGGGCGACATGTATAATTCGAATCGATTTTTTTTTATTTGCCCGACACCACGTCTAAATAAAATAAAAGTAGAATACGAGGGTTTTTTTGGGGCGCATTACATAACTTGTGCCCAATTTCCTTTACATTTAGCCATACAAATTTTTGGCGCTTTTAAGACTTTAAAGCGCCAAAAATCTTCGTATTCTACACTCCCCTATATCTATTTAGAACGGGGTGTGCCCCAAAAAAAAAAAAAGACACATTCAAATTCATAATGTCCCCAAAAAATTTCACCTTTCATTTTTTTAAAATTCTGAAACCCGTTTTTTTTGCTGCTCCTTTAGTGACCATTTTTTGCTAGTCCCCGGGATAACCTGGGCTGAGAGCCCTCAGTCCTGGTCGCACATGCCCAGACATAACCTCTTCTCTCAGGCAGCTACTGAGTGTTCAACCCCCAGGTGTTGTCATTCTGCTCCTGTCCTCTGTGCTCCTTATTAATTAGTCAAACAGTACAAATAAATAAAAAAAGAAACCTCAATCCACAGGTTTGGTTCCTGCAGGGATTTGAACCTAGACCCCTTGTGTTGGGAGGTAAAAAGCATTACCTCTAAGCTACAGTGTAGCTACTTGTACCTCTGTAAATAAAGACCTTTCTTTGACTACAGAGAGGAAAGGCCTGGTGATGTCATCCTGCTGGGTCACATGATCCGCAATTCAAACAAATCACACACGCTCCCTTCTGAGCACACAGAGCTGGATGCAGGAGGTATAAGATGAGATTGTGGCAAATCCCCTTTAAGGCAGGTGGGGTCCTGCTTGTATGCTGTGGAGACACTGGGACATGTAGTGCGCCTTATATGGTTATTTGCATTAATGTGACAGACAATATATTGTTTAAAATGCCATTTAATATATGGTACAACACACATCATTACAAGACTTAAAAGGGTTTTCTCACCATGCAGTTTCACAGTCACAGACGGCTTTTCTTTCACTCTGCCTCGGTCAGGCTGTGGGTGGTTCTATATCATATTTAGCTTCTCTAACTAGCTGAGACGTTACAAAGAGCAGTGCAGCAGAGATATTCTTTAGTAAACAAAAGCTACAAGTGGAGTGAGAACAATTTTGTTATCTATAAACAAAAGGTTATCTGGTTAGAGGTGATTAATCTTCACTCCCGGCTTTCTGTCTAATCAGTTATGGTCAGGTACCATAGTTAAAAGGGTTGTCTCACTACATTGATTCATCCTACCACAGTTTCATTTTTGATTCAGGGCCGTGTTTACTGGTTTCTACTGGCTACTATTGGCCTGCAGTGACGAGCTGCTGAGGATGCCAGGTCTGTAGCTATAGCGACCCAAGAAACTGATGCTTCCCCTACAAGAGGGGATGTCTAGGAATAGGTAGGACACTGTAAGTTGACACACATTGCAAAGTGACTTGTTTTTGCAATATCTTTAACATAAAAAGCAATCCTCGTAGTGAGACAACCAATTTAACTGTGTGAACTCAAAAGACCAATGTATTTAACTATCTGTCCCTACATGTTGAAAGCTAATCTTTGTAGTGAGAAAACCCCTTTAATGCTGGTTACTTGGTAATCCTATGTGGACCATCACAAAACTCTTAAATGTGGCCGTGTTATCCATTTACGCCGCAGTTGATTAGTCTTTGGAAAGCTTCGCCTGTAGGATAGGTTGGTATCCTGAAGAATGCTGTTGCACCTCTCTTTGGTCTTTTTAAAGATTTACAGGAAAGATCAGTATTGAGGTCATAATTTTGTGATCTTGTTGATGAAATCTTCAGCCCTGTACAGAAAACACCACAAAATGTCAAGCGGTTTAACACAAGGACACACCTAATCTTGAGGTGCCAGTCTAACAGGAGCATTTATTTCTTGTCTAGTTTTGACGGCACTATCGAGGATAGTGGGCCCTCCAGTCCATAATACACACATTAGGGATCATTTTACACCAGAAGGGGCAGGGAAAATGGCGCGCTAACTAATGTTCTATAGGCATTGACACTTCTAAATGTTTATTTGTTAAATAGTGGAGCGTGTTTATAAATAAATATTCTACAAACTGGTTGCTTTGTTTTTTATTTTATTTTTTTTGCATTTATTATGTTGATGGTGCTTCCACGACTATTTTAAAGGAAAGCAAAGTTTACCATAATCTTCACAATACTTCCTCAAAGGGAAGTTCTGGGACTATATAAGTATATAATTTTTATGGTGACAACATTGCAGCATGTGTCTTGCATATCCTGCAAACCTAGCCCATGCATAGTGTAATGAAAGAGGTCAAAATGTGGTTAAAGGTGTGTCCCCACCATGAACATTGATGACATGTTTAGAGGATATACCATTAAAGTCTGATGGAAGTGGGTCTCACCTCTGGGACGGATTTGCCATCAAAGTGCATGGTGGGAACATCCCTTTAAGTACAGAGAATAATCCTTGGCATGTTTGTTATAGTTCTAGATGTACTGGAGTTAAGGGTCTAGGTGACATGGAGAAAGGGGTGAATTTAAGACTGGTGTTTCATACGTCTTAATGCAAAGTGAGCTGGAGCCATATTAGGCTGCAGGGGTGTAAGACGCACATAAAGTTGTCTCAACAGCATTATGGGCCCTTGGACAGAGCCCTGCAGTGGGCCCTGTCCAAATACATTACATCACACTAGGCCATGCCTATAGCCACACCCAAATGCACCTATATTTTCACACCACTTATGTCCAGCAGCCTGTAGCCTACAAGATTGGCAGGGCAGGGAGCCTTTGGCTTCCTTCTCAGCATGTTTTTTTTTTGTATGCACATCCTAAAAACACACAGTAAAATAAGCAAAGCCAACCATGGAATCCTGGATATGTTTGTTGTATTCCTGGGACAAGCATACCCCATCTGGGGCCCCGGGCAACTGCCTAGTGTGCCCAATGGAAAAGATGGCAGGGATACCACTCTCTGCTCCGCCCCTCTCAGTTTAAGTGACAAAAGCGGACCTCTAACCCCTGATGAAGCCAGGTTAGCTGGCGAAACATGTCGACGAGGTCAGATATGATGTTTTAAATTGTGATTTCTCACCTCTGTCTACAAGTGTCACCTGTTGCAGGGTTGGGCACAAGGGCCTTATTTGTTCTGTGGGCCATGAATTAGGGACGACCCGCCCAAGTAGTAGCTTGGGATCCCTTACAGGAGGGTAGTACTTTGCTATAGATATAAGGGCCCCCTGTTAATAAGGTGGGGTTCCACCAACTTGATAATAGAAAGGAGTTATTACCCTCTTCAGAAGCAAAAAGGTTAAATGATGAGGTTAGAGATCAGGTTTTTAAATAGTGTGCATAGAGGTTAAGAGTTATACATATTAAAAATTACGTTTTAGTGTTTTACAGATAGTTTGCCTACGGCAAAATAGTAAATATAGTGATCAAAAGTCACTCTCTCTGTTCTCTTGAGAGATTCCCAATTTTTTGGAGATTATGTGAAAAGCGGCATAAAACGCATTTTGGAGACTTGTACAAAAAAAAAAAAAAAAAAGCTGTAGGGCAAATTTATCAATACTATTTAACTCCTAGACTAGACAGTCTTACAATGCACCACATTTGTCATAGCGTTGATAAACCTGGCACAGGTTTAGACGTGTCTAGTCTTAACATTACACCTTTTATCAGTTGGCTTACTTTATGCCACTAACTGTGCCAAAATTTTGCTGCATTTTTTGATGCCTGATGTCACAGGCCAAGCCACGAGCCTTTTGTTGGATGAGGCGCAGAAGTGTCTAAAACACATAATAAATGTGGAGTAAAGCATGTAGGCCATTATTTTCTGGTGCTACTGCCTTGATAAAGGTGCCCCTATGTGCTTTTTATACCACAAAAATGGAAGTATGTAGTTTAATAATCCTTCCCCTAAAGTACACCTGCTCTGTGACACATTTAGTACTTTTATGCACTTAAAAATCCATTGCATTTATTTTTTTTTTTTTTTGGGGGGGGGGGGGGGTGATAACCCTTTGACTGCTGGAGGGTGGTGTGTTGCATATCTTTGGTCTATGGGGTCTGATAAATGCTCCAGAAGGTGTGCGTGAGACACTTGGCAGGGGCAAAGATTCTCTAGAGATATAATGTGCAAACCCAAGTGCTGCACAAGCAAAAAGTAGCCATTGAGATACTGTGGTGGCGCCATAGGGCACCATAGGGTAAACAAGTCTTCATAACAGGTCTACTGTGCCGGACATAATTGCGTAGACCGCGTGTATGTGGAGCAAATAGTAATAACTTAAGCACAAATAAGACTTTAGTTTGCTCTATTCTGTATGGTGCCTTTATGGTTTTCATTAGGTTACCATTTTTGCATGGTATCTGGATGGCTATTGTGAACAGAGACAAAAATGTTGTTAGCTGCCCCTAATGCACGCAAAGTAGGAGATACCAATTAAGCTTTACTATGTGCACACATTAGCAGCTCTTATGTAGGGAGAGCGCTACAGTTTTTGTCAAGTTTGTATAGAATGGAACAAGACTGAAGAAGTTGGAGGTACACAGCGACACAAGAGGATCCCTATCCCTATTATGGTTCTATTCTAAACCGAAACAGCCATGTATATTATACTCACAAATGGTTAGGGATATTTGGCTTTTGGCATGAAAGATTTCTTGAATTTTTTTTTATAGGTAAACTAAATGAGGCCATCTCTTAACTTTAGAATGCACATGTCCAACTGTTCAGTCTTTCACTACTTTTTGCGCATCTTGCTGATCACTAATAAGGAGCTTAACGGCAAAATTCCCAACAGATGCTAGATACCGGACTCGCCCAATAAATTTAGGGGATCAATTTGAATTGGGATTTAAATATTCCTCCTCCTCATGCTGTCCACACATCATGAGACCAAGACAACACCTTACAATTGATCAACAGTACCTCGCCATTGTGAGGCTTCAAGCAGGATACTCTCAGATGGAACTGGCCACTGAACTCAGAGTGTAATCAGTAGGTTTCCATAGAGAAACTAGAAGAGTCACAGAAAGGCAAAGAAGTGGATGTCCTTCACACACCGGTGACCGCTTCATTATAAACAATGCCCTGCAGAACTGGATCATGAATGGCAACCAACCCCAGGTATGGGTAAAGGAGGTGAGGCACACCCAAGTGTCACAACAGACCATTCGTAACAATTTACATCAACATAGTGTGCATGCTAGATGATCTGACCACACCACCAGTCACAGGCATCATCATCTTGCATGGGCCAGGGAGCATGTACGCTGTACAAGGTGTGCTGTTGATTGATTTAAGTCGATTCACTCTAAGCAGAAATGATCGCCACTAATGATGCTGGAGACATCAAGGAGAGATCTACACATCAGCCAGGTCAGGTATCTTTCCACGCTGATGTAAACTGTTATGAATGGTCTGACAGGACACTTGGGGCCACATGTATGAATTTTAAAAACTATT
>JAODAL010057556.1:0-22609 GCA_025379985.1 Phyllomedusa bahiana
AAAAAAAAAAAAAAAAAAAAAAAATTTTTTTTTTTTTTTTTTTTTTTTTCCCAAAAATTTGGATAACTGAAAGGAGCTTGCTGTAGTAAGGTCATTTTTTTTGCGGGCCCTACCACAAGTAAGAAAAAATTCACCAAAACCGCATAGTAAAAAGCGCCCTAACACAACGGGGGAACCCAGCCCACACTTTCCCCCTTGACCCCCTATAATGAACATAACTACATCGTTAAAATATTGATTTACTTTTTCTTTTTATTTTAAAAGAAATACAAAAGCAGATCCAGATCATTACAAAATTGCTTTAACAACCTAACCTCCCATATTACACAAATTTTTCTGTTGGACCTTTCTACTGCCTATATGCTACCACTCAAAAAATTTATAAAGAAGTGTAAATATTCTGATGCATTAGGGGGCGAAACTATAGCAAATTTTAATGCATTTTAGCCGTCGCTATGAAAGTACTTTAGGGTTTTTTGGGTTTTTTTTCTCACAGGTCTAGTTTAGCCCAGGAGGTTTAAAGGCTTTTTGCACCGCTGGGACATACATTTTGGGTTTCCTTCAATTATAAAAACAAACTGGACACCAATGCAAATTACTAAATCCCTTAAAACCCCAAAAGCTGCCCGAAATTACTAGAAAAAATTGCAAAAGAAAAGCGGGGGCAATCACACAGATACCTACAGCGCAGCTTTGTGAAAGGAGCTGTTTGGAGCGTTAGGGAGGCATTTCATTACAAGACCAGTTTTGGTGCCTTTTGAAAAGGTCACACATATGGTCAAAAGAGGGGTAGTTTGGTGAATATTGCAGTGGGCTATATTTGAAAATACCAACCCTGCAACATGGGATGAATAGGGGATGACATATGTAAAGATACGGGGGTCCCCTAGGAAACAGTTTTTTAATTTAAAAAATTTACACCCGGGGGAACGCATAGAAGGGTTAAGCCAAAATGGGTTTTGAAAAAGGAAACACTATGCTTTAAATTTGGGAGGGAATAGACGCACGAATTTTTGGTGGGGCCCTGTCAGCCAACACGAATTTTGCGAATGGGAAAACTCAACATTTAATCACCAACTTTTTTTTGGCATACTGTAAAAACAAAGGGGTCACTTTGAAATGAAAACTGTCTTGGTCTAAGACTTTTCTTGTTGTCCTTAGCAACCAATCGGAGCTCCCCTTTCATTTCAATTAGTGCTCTAAAAAAATTAAAGGGGAGCTCTGATTGGTTGCAAATGGCAACAATAAAGTCTTAGCCCCAAGACAGTTTTCATACATGTCCCCCCAAAGTTTATTCTATCTGATGTGATAATAGAGAGCTTTGAGATAAATTCTCGTGTTTGAGGAGAAAGTTAAAGGGAGAATTAATGATACTTTCAAACGGCAAAAAATGAGGGTATTTATATATCTTGAGTCCAGAGGGAGTTCAAATGTTTAAATGTTTTAACCTTAAGGGTATGTTCACACAGAGTAATTTCAGCGCGCATTTGCGCTCAAATACGGGCAAGATGCGTGCTGAAATTACGGTAATCCATAGTTCTCATACAGAACTATGGATTACGCCTCCTCTCCCCGCTCGTACAATACAATTAGTGACATGTCAATTACTTGCAGCGAATACGCGCCGCGAGTAGTGAATGTCAATGGGCCCGGGCAACTGCCGCCCCCTCCCCCCATGCCGCAGGGGTACGCGTGTATTAGCGCGAGCTCCCGAAGGACACAATGTACTGCGGTGCGTATTGTCTGTGTAATGTATTTCCGACGCGAAATCCGTTCCGGAATTACCATTGCAAATACTTGCCACACTTTGTGAGACGTATTTGCAATGTAATTCCGGAATGGATTTCCCCGTCCGAGATACAGTCCCCATAGTAAAAAAATGGGAATGTATTTCAGACACAGAATTCCGTCCTGAATTACATTGCAAATACGTGTCACAACGTGTGGCACGTATTTGCAATGTAATTCCGGAACGGATTTCGTGTCGGAAATACATTACACAGTATGAAGAATAAAATGGATTTGCCATTGAAATGAAGTACTTAATAAACAGACATATACAAGTGCTTGGAACAATTAAATCAATGTATTAATAAATTTTTTACAATAACATTAATGACAATCTATAAATTACTTCAAAGAAAAAAATATCCACTACAAAATTGTATTCCAAAGTCCGTGGAAATTACACTAATTTAACATCACAAAGCCAATTCAGATGTTGGACAGATGTTTATTAAACATTTTCCATAACAAAAAATTTTAGATGTATTTGGACTGCTTTGAAATTTAATGCAATTCAGTATATACAACAAAGGCGCGCCCACTGCACGCCCCTTCATGTTAGGCGCATCTGAAAGTGGTGAAGGTTGCGCCTAACATCGCATCCCTGCGTCCGACAGGGGATTCGACACGGTGAGGCACCAGAAAACAGGCGCAACTCCCAATCATACATGTCGCCCAAAATGTTTACTTTTAGTCACACCAAGGCTCTGTATATTGTACGCTGTCTCTATTTTTTATTTTTTTTTACTTCTCTACTGAAAAAATTGCTAATTGTATGCCTTATTACTGAAAAACAATAATAAGTATGCTAGAAAAAAAGGAAGTTTATCCTAACAATGAATAATTAGTTGTACAATTTTACCATGATCACCAGTAAAATTTTGTTCTGGACAAACCAGCCCTACACAGAACCAAAGTGTAACGCTGGTGACGATGACGAATCCGAACAACCACCATATCATGCTTTTGGGATGTTTCTTTGGAGGTAAATAGGAACATATATTGATATATTTTTTCATTATGATTGAAAACTAATTTAAAACTGGCAGACTGATTTATATTTCTTTATATAGTACTTCCATATTCTGTAGAGCTGTACACAAATTATAATTAATCTCTTTCCTGTCTGTAGTGGGGCTCATATGCACCTTGCACTTCAGAATTCAATGGCCCCACTGTGTCTCTTTCATTAAACAAATGTTTGAACTGGTTGTAGATGTTTAGGAAAATGGACTTATTTAATAATAAGTAGGGGTGAAATATTTTCTTTCTTTCAGAATTGCACCATTTTATGGATTGTCTTGATGGAAAAATGGGTCCCAATGCACTTCTCTTTAATCACGCATCAATGATTACATTTCGGTTAAAGGGGTTTTCCTATCTGACTGTTTCACAGAGCCTGCTCTTCACAGCCAGCTTCACGGCAGGATTTCAGATTTTATTTTAAAATGTTGATAATGATATAGAAAATTAATAACCATAACCAAAATTTCTGATAAAATGTGTTGAACATAAAAACATAAATGAAACAATAGCTCGTTTTCTGATGACACATTCCCTTTAAGTATGTTCTACAATAATGTGTAAACTCAAATTATAACAGAAAGGAGGCACCTGAAATATTTTCACTTTTTAATTGCTAAATCGGAATGTGAGAAATTATATTTGAACAAGGAAATAACAGTTCTTAAAATGTGTTGAATTTCATGTACTGAAAACCATTTAATATATTTTGTAGCACATCTTTTCCCGTCATTTAGACTCCTCTTCCCTGAGCATATAGTTCTCACAGAAACATAATTTAATAACAGGATTCAAGAACTCATTTATTCTGATCTTTGTTTAGAAAAGAGTGAAGAAATCAGCCGATACCTTTTAGGAGGCTGAGTATATTTGATGGTGAGCTTTCGAAGAACTAGTCCCTTCTCAGACATGATGTTATAATACAAATAATTGAAAATTCACAGACTTTTCTATACCCAAAAGACCTGGACCTTCAAAGAATCCTTAGAATTCTTAACAATAACAAAAGAATATAAAGCAGAAAGTTCATTTACAGCAGGTCAAGCAGTCAACTATCTGGAAACTTGTGAGCGTTACAGAGGGGGACTAGTATTTCCTTTACTTATCAGCAGCCATCAGGCCGTGATTGTGACCTCCACTGTTCACCACATAGTTTCACATAAAGCTGAGGCCATGAATATTTAGCCCATTTTGCAGAGTCTTGAAAATTTTTGCATTAATTTAAATTCCCACTCCTTATCTCTCCCTCTGCGTCTTTAAAGTTTCGCCAGTAAAACCGTAATTTTCAGATCTTCAATACAATGGTCATCTCTGGAGAAGTGTTGTGCCACTGGAAGATCAGTTCTGCTGTTATTAATAGTGAATCTATGTGAGTTCATGCACAGGCTGAGTCTCTGCCCTGTTTCCCCCACATAGAGGCCTGTGATGGGACATTGCGCACACATAATCAGATACACCACATTGCTAGACCTGCAAGAAAAGTCCCCATAGTTCTGTGCACCTGCTTGTGACTGTGACAGGTACACTGTCAGCAAGTGGGAATGTGCCTGCAGGTCTTGCACCTTTTTTGCAGGCAGGGTAGGTGCCATTTTCAGTTGGGCCTTCAGGGGCGCTCCGGACCATAATACGCTGCAGGTTTGGTGGTTGCCGAAAGGAAAGGAAGGGGTGGACTGTGAATATGTCTTTGGGGGGAGTCTATTGTCCCTTATGTAGCACAGGTTTGAAGTTGCTTGGAGCAAACTTTCGTAGATGCTCCAGCTGTTGGTTGGTAGGTTACAACTAGGGGCACTCGTCTTCCTTCTGGGGTCTCCTTTGTATGTGAGCTCAGATACTGTTCCTCTGTTGATGGTGGCCGCTTTGCTGAATTTGATTGGTCCGTCACTTTTGGCCTGTATCCCCAATTGGAGAAATTTTGTCCCACAGATTGTACGTATAGCCTGGCTGTATAATAATGGATTGCTTGGTGTGTTTGGGGTGAAGCTGTCATTCCCTGAGGTAGGCCGTTCTGTCTGTGGGTTTTGTGGTACACTGATGTGAGTAGCCTGGTCTTTGATGTGTATTGTAGTATCCAGAAAGTGGATTTGCTCTCTGAATAGGTAAGCCTTGAGGTCTGATGGAGGGGTGGAATTTATTGAAGTCATTATGGAATTGAATTAGGGCCTCCGCGCCCGCAGTCCAGATGACAATGATATCATCGATGTAACGGAGGTACATCATGGGTTTGGGTGTGCATGGATAGATACGCTCCATCCAGTTTCAGCCATAAAGAGGTTTGCATACTGCCTGGGGTGCACATCTGGACCCATTGAAGTCCCATTCGCTGTAGATATAGTCCTCTCCAAAAAAAAAATTTTAAAATAGTTTGTGCAGAGTATGAACTTATGAAGCTGTGTTTATGGGTTTTTGGTTGGGAGGTTTTAGTTTCTCTCAGGTGTGTCCGAACATCAGCAAACTACTCCATCCTTTTGTGGGGTATGTTTGTATACAAGGATTCTACATCCAAGTTGCCAAAATGGTGCCCTCAGAGAAGTGGACCGAGGGCATTGATTTGTTAAGAAGATCCGTGGTGTCCTGGATGTAACAGGAGTAGTCTCTGACCAGGGTTTTAGGAGATTTTCCACCCGACCTGAGATATTCTCTGTCAGAGTCCCAATACCAAAAATGATAGGCCTCCCAGGGTTGCCTTCTTTGTTGGATCTGGGGAGCATGTAGAAGCAGCCCGGCCTGGGATCTGCATGGATACCCTCTACCTGCTCTGGACCTTAAGTTGGAATACTAACTCTTGATCATAATTCTTAGCTGTTTTATAAAGTCCTCTGTGGGATCACTGTTAATTTTTGGAGTAATGGCTTGTTGGACAGCTGCCTGTTTGGCTTCCTGATGTAGTAAGAGGTGTTCACATGAACTATTGCGCCCTCCATTGTCAGGCGGTTTTATATTATGTCCTGAATTTCTTTCGAGTGATTGATAGCCATCTGTTTCCTGCAGGTTAGGTTTGTGGACCTGTTCTTTACTTTCCCCCAAGATATCAGATTGTAACTTTGCTTCTGAAACATCAATGGTTTTTGTCTATGCTTGCATTAGTTCCAGGCCGTGGGTTTCCCAGGATGATTTTTGGTGGGTTCCTTATGGGCTGTTCTCGTCAAGTCGCTGATGTATGGAAGGTCTTTGGTCATAGAAGTATTCCCCTCTGTCTCATTTTTCTTGATGAACTCCCACCATGTCGTAGCAGATTTTGACAGGACAGTGAGTGCTGGGGGCAAGAAGGAGAGACCTTTGAAAAAAAGCTTGACATTTCGTGTTTGTAGTGCTCTTAGGAGGAAAGTTCACCACACAGGTCTGCTGAGCTGTGGCTGTGCTGTGGTTGTAGTATAGGGCTTTTTTGGTCTCATCTCTGAAGCTTTTGTCTTCTTGTGTGTTGAATAAAGCATGTCCTGCAGTTTCCGGGTTTAGTATGTGTTGATTTGGCCTCATCCCTCCTCTGTGTCATTCTCCAGTGATGTCGTTTAGGGCCTGTATTCTCCTCCTTTTGTTTTTTTCTCCTGTTGTTTATAAGGAAATTTTTAACATGGTAGTTGCGCAGCTTTCAGATGTTCGAATACAAGTTTGTTCCGCATATCGCTGTTTAGGTGGTGCCGTTGGGTTATGCAGATTAGAAGCTTTGGATGAGTCTTTCCTTTTTGCTATTTTGATAAGAATAAAAGAAAAAAAAGAAGTTCGCTGTTGATTGTGGCAAGTTTCTTAAGCCGGTTTTTTCAATTCATTCTTGAGCGGTACATTGTGCATCTTCCAAATTGCTAGTAGTATGATGTTGTACCGTGTTAGCCATAGAAAGTAGTAGAAGAAGTGAAGAAATCGGCCTATACCTTTTAGAGGCTAATTGAGTATATTGATTGTGAGCTTTCGAAGACTAGCTCCCTTCTTCAGACATGATGTTTATACAAGAAATTGAAATTCACAGACTTTTTATACACCAAAAGACCTGGACCTTCAAAGAATCTTAGAATTCTTTAACAAAACAAATGCAATATAAGCAGAAAGTCATGTTACAGCAGGTCAAGCAGTCCACTATCTGGAAACTTGTGAGGCGTGGACAGAGGTGGTCAGTAGTCCTGCGTCTTATCTAGCAGCCATCAGGCCCTGATTTGTGACCATCACTGTTTTTCACACATAGTTCGACCATAAAGCAGGCAATGATTATTTAGCCCATTTTGCAGAGTCTGAAATTTTTGCATTAATTTAAATTCCCACTCCTATCTCTCCTCAGTTCCTTTAAGTGTCCCATTAAGAACCATAATTTCCGATCTTCAATACAATGGTCCATCTCTGGAGAAGTGTTGTTGCCACTAGAAGATCAGTTCTGCTGTTACTCAGACTGCAGGGTTTCTTGTTTCCTATCAATAGGAACATTCTGTTCATGTTTTAACTGAAGAAAAACAAGCATCTGTTTGAAAACCAACACTTTGTATCGAAACGCATAGGCTATCTTTGTCTTCTCCTAACTCCTGCTTTACCACTGTGTTTTTGTTAGTTTTTGTATTTTTTCTGTCATTTTGGATTTTATTGCGTTTGGATTAAAAGTTCATGTTCAATACTTAAGCAAAGAGGTGGGCGGACAACATTTCCTTATTATTGTTTATTATTTAAAAAAATGGTTTTTCATACGCAATGTGCAACAAATATAAAAGACCATCAGAATAGACAAGCGATGTAATACTTTATCTACTATAATATCTGCTATAATCCTTCTGTTATATTGGTATGTTTTTTACCTCATCCATGAGCCATAGACTCGAGTAAAGTCACATTGCAATATGTATCTCAAACTTGATAACTCTCTATTTCTTCTATGGAGAGTCTCCCAGAAAAAAAGAAAGCAAAAGTGATGAGCCCCCGGGGTTGCAAAGTAAGCTCCTAGCATATTGGGGACGTTCCGCAGGGCCAGCTAAAATCTCCTGGGGAATTGAGAGTAAAAGTTTTGGCAAGTACCTGGTCTTCTGTTATATTGGTATATTTATACTCAAAACCACAACAACAACATACCTATCTATAGTTACTATCCCTCTGCTTAGTAGCAATCCAATTTCTCGATATCAACCATTACTTTCATGTCCATTCCTATTTTTGCTCATGTATCATTCACTTACATTGACACCTGGTTGTTTGCGATTAAGTAAGCAAAGATATCGATACAATCAAATATACACTTAAGTCAGATGGTCTATACTTAGTATCATTTTAATGTTGATAATCAGAACTGGATAACAGCTGAACAGAAGGGAAACTTTCATCGTCTCACCATGTTTACTCCTTCCTTTCTACCTTATAGCTTTTTTTGTTAAAAATTTAACACACAGTTCAAGCCCTCAGTGGATCATATCCTCTCTCCTTCCATCGCCCCTGTACAGCTATATGCACTTATTTTAAACTTTTCTTGTACCACCCCAAACCATCAAGTTCCATTGGGCAACACAGTTTGCTCTAATAAATCACTGACCAATCTGCTTTTTTTTTCTCTAATCTCTTTCTTTCCTTGCAGGATATATTATTATTATTTATAATTATTATTTATTTTATAGCGCCAATTGATTCCAGGGCCGCTGTACATTCATGGGTTACATACATAACAAAAATCAATCTTTACCAATAGTGACAATCTCTGACTAACAACAGGTACAGAAGGAGAGAGGGCCCTGCCCGTCTCCCCCCCCCCCCCACCCCCCCCACCTCCTATCCCCCCCCCCCCCCCCCGAAAGGCTTACAATCTACAAGGAAGGGGAAAGAGACAGAAGGTGAGGGCAGATATTTTGTGGGTGAGTGACAGTGGTGTTTATTCTAGGTTCAATAGGCAATCCTGAAGAGGTGGGTTTTCAGATTGCATTTGAAGCTGGTGAAAGTTGGGGAGAGTCTGATGTTGGGCAGCAGAGTTCCCAGAGTATGGGGGAGGCACGAGAGAAATCTTGAGACGGTTTGTGTGTGAGGGGTGACAAAGGAGAGTGGAGAAGAAGATCCAGTGAGGAGCGAGGTTGCGTGAGGAGGAGTATCTGGAGATTATAGCAGAGATTATGGACGGGGAGAGGTTATGGGAGCCTTGTAGGTCAGGGTTTAGTAAACTTGAAATTTAATGCGCAGGGCAATGGTTAAGCCAGTGTAGGGATTGGCAGAGGGAGAGGCAGAGGAGTAGCGAGGAGAGAGGTGGATAAGACGGCAGCAAGAGTTGAGAATGGATAGGAGGGAGCGAGAGTGCTGGATTGGGAGGCCACCAGAGAAGGATGTTTGCAGTAAGTCGAGGCGGGAGATGACAAGGGCGTGGACGAGCATTTTTGTAGTGACAGGGTGTAAGAATGACGGATTGCGAGAGATGTTTTTCAGGTGCAGCCAATGGGCAGTCGAGGAAGGGTTTTGGATTTGGGGTTTGAAGGACAAAGCAGAGTCGAGTTTATCCCAAGGCAGCGGACTTGCGGCGCACCGGTGAGAGTCTAGAGCCATTGACTATGAAAAAGAGATCAGGTGGAGGGATGGAGTGGGACGGTGTGAAAGATAATGATTCAGTTTTTCCTCTACATTAAGTTTTTAAGAAGACGGGAGAGAAGAAGGAGGATATTGATGATAGGCAGTCTGGATTCCTGGAACAGTAAGATGCGTTAATGTCTGGCCGGAGATGTAGAGTTGGGTTGTCATCAGCAGACAGGTGGTACTGGAAGCCATGTGATGCTATGAGCTGACCAGACCAAGAGTGAAGAAATAGAGAAGAAGTAGTGGGCCCAGAACTGACCCTGGGGGGACACCAACAGAGAAGAGGGTAGGGAAGGTGGTGCGTGAGTAGAGACACTGAATGTCCGATCATGAGGTGTTGAGGAGATCCAAGAAAGGGCTGAGTCCCGTGTGCTGAGGGAGAAGAGATTTTGTAAGAGGAGTGAGTGGTTGACAGTGTCAAAGGCGAGGACAGTGCTAAGAGAAGATAGCACAGAGAGTGACTGAGGCTTTGTGGGTTAATAGTCATTGGTGACTTTGGTTAGGGCCGGTTTCTGTAGAGTGATGGGATCGGAAACAGATTGCAGTGGTCAAGAAGAGAGTTTGGAGGACAGATGGGAGACAGTGTGAAGTAGACATGTTTTGTTCGACGGAGTGTTCGAAGCAAATGGGAAGCAGTGAGATGGGGGGGGGGGGGGGGGGTTTTTTGATAGTTGACAGAGAGGAAGGTCAAGAGAAGGTTCCTTCAGATGGGTGTGACTGGTGGCATGCTTAAATGGTGAAGGAGATGCCAGAAGGTTTATTGATAGGTTTGAAGAGATTGGGTGAGAGCTGGAGAATAACAGGGCTGAGTCTGGGATGAGGTGGGATGGGATATATCCCTTCTAACCACAGCCGACCCTTCACTTACTGTTAAAACTATCTTCTCCCCTTACCTGCCTGAGAAATGAACACCCCTGCAAGCTGATTAAAATTCCTTGCATGTTCTCTTTCTGCATATAGAAACGTCAGTCTGCAATAAAACCCTGCTATACAGTTATCATGCCATATTACTTTCAACTCTCTCAACTTTACTACATCTTAGAGGAACATAGATACCACAATCTGACGCTTGCTCCCCTGCTCCTCGGACTTTTGGTGGTCTATACGTTTCCCATACTGAGAATTGGCGCAGTGGAGGAGTTTGGTATAATTCTTTTCCCCTCTCTTCTTTTTCCCAGGTCCCTTCCCTCGCACACTGGCTTCCCTCACGATGGGTCTGCCATTATTCCCCAAGAGGTATTCCTCATCAGAGAACTATAGGAATTACGCCCTCCTCTCCCCGCTCGTGCAATACGATCGAATTGTACGCACGGGGAGATAAGTTAGACATGTCAATTACTTGCGGCAATACGTCGCCGCGAATAATGAATGTCAATGGGCCGGCGGGCAGCTGGACCCCCGTTCACGCGGTAGTGGGAGCCCACATGCCGCAATAGTATCGCACGTAATAGTCGCGAGCTCCCGAAACACACGATGTACTGCGGTGTGTACAGTACCGCACTGCAGTACATCGTGTGAACATACCATAATTGTGAGTGCCTTTTTTTAAAAACCCATCCCAACATGTCCCCATCTCCCTCTTAGTTTCTTTCTCTAGCTTCCATCCTTGTTCCTTCTTACCTCATCTACATGGGGAAAAAAAGTATTTAGTAATTTAGCCACCAGTTTTGTGCAACTTCTTCCCCCCCCAAAAACACCTTTAAAAAGATGAGAAGCCTAACTGACATCATAGTAGACCTTCAACTATGAGAGACAAAATGAGAAAACAAATCCAGAAAATCACAATGTCTATTTTAGAAAAGAAATTAATTGGCAAATATATGATGGAAAATAAGTATTTGGTCACCTACAAACAAGCAAATTTTTGATTCTCACAGACCTGAAACTCCTTCTTTAAGGGCTTCTCTATCCTCCTCCATTACCTGTAGTAATGGCACCTGTTTGAACTTGTTTTCAGTACTAAAAGACCACTGTCCACACTTCAAACAGCTACACTCCAAACACCCCCCTCTACTATGTGAAGACCAAAGAGCTGTCGAAGGACAATAGAAACAAAATGTAAAGCCCTGCACCAGGCTGGTAAGACCTGAATCTGCAATAGGAAAAGCATGGTGTGAAGAAATCAACTGTGGGAACAATATTAGAAAATGGAAGACATACAAGACCACTATAATCTCCCTCCATCGGAGCCCACGCAAGATCTCATCCCGTGGGATCACTATGATCACACAGAATTGGTGAGCAAAAATCCCAGAACCACATGGGTGACCTAGTAAATGACCTGCAGAAAGCTGGACCAACGTAACAAATGCTACCATCAGTATCACACTATGACCACCAGAAACTCAGATCCTGCAGTGCCCGACGTGTCCCCCTGCTTAAGACAGTACATGTCCGGGCCCGTCTGGAGTTGCTAGAGAGCATGTGGATGATCCAGAAATAGTATTGGAGAAAGTCATATGGTCAGATGAAACCAAAGTAAACGTTTGGGTAAAATACACTCGTCGTGTTTGGACGAGAGAGAAAATGCTGAGTTGCATCCAAAGAACGCCATAACCTACCGTGATGCAAGTGGTGGCAACATTAGCTTTGGGGCTATATTCTCTCAAAGAGACCAGGACAACTGATCCGTGAGTACATGAAAAATTGATGGTGACATGCCATCGTGAGTTTTTTGAGTGAGATCACAAAGACACTGAAGATGAAACTGCTGGGTCTTTAGTCATGACAATGATCCCAAGCACACCACGCAGGGCAATGAATACGTGCTTCGTAAGAAGTATTTCTAGTCCCTGGAGTGGCCCTATCCAGTCTCCAGATCTACCCCTTCCACTGGATCAAACACTTTTAAGCACAATAGGCCTTAACCTGTATGGATGTCTGTGACTTTTTTTGGCCTTACAAATTATGTAACTATGTAACCCATAGAAAAACCTTTGGAGGGAGTTGAAAGTCCCCGTGGTTGCCCAAGTGACAGCCCCAAAACATCACTGCGCTAGAGGAGATCTGCATGTGAGGAATAGGCTCAACACACGCAACAGTGTGGTGCCACCATGTGAAGACTTACAGAAAATGTTAGACCTCTGTCATTGCCAAACAAAGATGTAAAACAAAGTATTGAGATGAACTAATTGATATTGACCAACGACTTATTTTCCACCATCCATTTACAAATAAATTCTTTTCCAAATCAGACAATGGTGAATTTTCAGGATTTGTTTTCTCCATTTTGTCTCCTCTTAGTTGAGGTCTATCTATGATTGTCATTACAGGCCTCTCTCTTCTTTTTAAGTGGGAGAACTTGTACAATTGGTGGCTGACTAAATACCATTTTTTCCCCACTGTATTCTCCATACACAAGGAAGGAAACTCACTTGACTTTAGTTCCTTTTCTTGGCTTTGCTGGGTTTCCTAACTTAAAGGGAATCTGTCGCCAATTTTTTTTTTACTATTAAAAACAAGACCCTGAGCCAAATTCTTTTCTTCCTTATCTGTGTTTTATTTTTTACTGATGAGATTTCTCAGTTCAGGTTACATGTATATGATTGTGGAGAAGCATTCTTTCTTACACTGCTTTTAACAGAAAAAATTTTTTAGAGAGATACTTTGCAGCAGTATTCATACACATATGATCCTTGACGACTTACTCAGTCCAATTTACTTGTATAGGGAGTTTTGTAAAAGCATGCTCTGTAACCTAGAAAAAAAGCAGTTTGCAGAAGGGGAGAGCATACTGTGACAATCTCCCTATTGTGATTGGTTGATCTATACACATCGGTGCTCCTTTTCAGTTTTTGACCCTGCTGTACTGATAATGAGCAGACTACTGAATATCGTTCCTACAGAACAGGAAGAGTCAGACTACTATTAGGCTTAGTGGCCAAAGTGAAAACTGCAGGGACTTAAAGAATTTAGAAAAAAAAATTTGAAAGCGATATGGAAAATTAAAAATAACCATAAATTCAAAAAATGTGAGTAACTAAAAACGGAGTTAAACAATAAGTCATTTTTGATGACACATTCCCTATAACTAATTCTCCTTTACAACTGTTTTAATCACAACCTATTCTCCTTTCTGATCAACAATTACTAGCCTTCAGCTGACTTCTCTGCATCTGTCACTCTGCTTATCACACATACAGAAAACTAGGACACCATTAATACATACTGTTACTCTAACACTCTTTTACTGTCCTCAGTCTCCTTCCTCTACCCATGGTGGAACTCAGCTATCATCAACAACGGGACTCCTCATAACAAACTTATGGACAAAGCTGTACCCCTTAAACATTGAACATCCTGACACAGATGTTAACAGCCTTAGCACAAACTCGTTTTCTTCAGCAAAATACCAGGTGTGATGAACATCTATGGAGAAAATCAAATTCATACGCAGATTTCATCCATTACAAACTAGGCTAAAAATTTATTATACTGCCGTCCACAGTACCAAACAAGTCTCCTTCACCTCCATGATCTCCACATTACCTAATAACCCAAAACAACTTTTTGATACTTTCTACTCCCTCCTCAGGCCTGAAGTACATGTGCCAATCACGGACCTCTGTCCCTGAAGACCTGTCCACTCATTTCAGAGTTAAAACTAGTACCGCCACAATAATGATATCAGAGTCCCTAATAATATCCATCACCTTTCCTTCCTGTATTTACTCTAGGCACTTAACCTAACAATAGAAGAAGACTCCCAGGCTTTTCTTTTCCTTGCTCACACCACAGTCTGCATTATTGACACTATTTCCTTCACAATTAATCTAGTCCCTCTGTCCAGAGTCATTTAATTAACACAGATCATTTATTAACAGTCACATAATTAACTATTTAACCTCTGTGGATAGGTTCACACTTTTTTTTGCATTCACAATTGTATGAGAAGCCAACCAACCAAATCAAAATGATCCGTAGGTAGTTGCATGGAAGAGAGTTAAACACTTGGGGCTCTCTATTTATGGCCTTATAGTTTCAGGCTCCTCGTTTGCACTTTTTATAAATATGGTTTATTTCACTTTAAATAAAATATAATATTTCATTAGGGTAATTCATAATATATTGGAATTTTGAATTGGGATTCATTGTATATTGTAAATATTATTGCACTAATGACGGTATGATATCTTCTCTACCTTTGCGACTTATTCTGGACAATTCGTACTAAGATTTTTTCCTATACTAATTGGACTATATTTGGTGTCTGTTCCCTTAACTGCTTGCTGTATATAACTCAAGTGCATTTTGTGAACTACTGACACTCCCCAACCCAGGAATTTTTAACTGATCTAAGATAGATGAATAAGGAGGCAAAAAGAAGAAAAGCATGAAGGTAGAGAATATCGTTACTTATTTCAATAATAAAGTTGTTTATAGTGTTCTATGAAATTATTAAACCCCCAGATAACCCCTTTAAATAATAACATCATTGGGTCCTGGTATTGTGGGATTTTTTTTTTGTAAAAATAATATTTATGGTATATTTGTCCCATGTTTATTTGTATATTTGGTAACTGTATTGACTTAATTATAAGGTTATTACACTATCATAATTAGATGAGTGCTGATTTTCATTATACAAGTATTACTGCTGATGTGGATGGGCAGTATCTATGTGGAACATGAGCGTTTGCTAGGGTCCTAAAACATCCGGGGCTCGGTCCCTTTGTGTTTTTCCCTGGGTAGGGCTGGGTTCACACACAGATTTCGCGCCTCATTGTGAACTGCAGAGTTTTTTTTACAAGAGAAAAAACCTTCTTTTTCCTGTCACTAATTTTCAGCACATCCCCACACAGATCCCCGTCATCCTCTCAGCAGTCACTGTAACAGTAAAAATCACAATGACAAATTAACTTTTTCAGAACTTCTCACCTTCATATGTCAATACCCCTAAACAGTCACCAAAACATCACTACAATTGGATCAAAATACTACCAGACTAAGTGATTGTTACTAAAACCCTCCTACAAAACCGAAGACCCCAAACTATTACTAAACTTAAGCTCAAATATCTGGCCAGACCCCTGACCGAACACAACCCCACATGGACTATCCACTGACACAAAGGACCAAGAGACATATATTACCGCCATACAGGGACCAAGATAGTGGTAGATACTATGTAGGCTCTGCAGACATATAATGAAATTACACTGCATTACATTAGTGACTCCACTCGGAGACGTCTTTTCTGAACAGCGTCGTTCACTTTCCCTTCTCTTCTCCATCCGGTCACACCTTCATGTGATTGCTCCCGCCAAGCCTCGTCCCTGTAGGATTTGGGACAAAATATCGTTTAGAATCCTCACATTTCCAGCAACTCCTTTAATTAATGGGTATAGCAGTCCTCATTTAGGTATATAGGGCACTGAGAAGCATTATAATGGGGCCACGCAGATATATAGGGCCCACAGGCAAGGTATAATAGGGGGCCACAGGCAGTATATAGGGGCCAAAGGCAGTATATAGGGGGGGCACAGGCAGTATATGGGGCCCCAGGCAAGTATATAGGGGCACTGAGGCAGTAATATGGGAGCCACAGGCCAGTATATGGGAACTGAGGCAGTTATAGTTAGGGCCACAAGAAGGTATATAGGGCACTGAGGCAGAATATAGGGGTCACTGAGGTAAAAGTATATGGGGGATCACTGAGGCAGTATATGGGGCCACAGGCAGGTATATAGGACCACAGGCATATATGGGGGCCACAGGCAGGTATATAGGGACACAGGCATATATGGGGGCCACTGGCGTATAAGGGACACAGGCAGCATATGGTGGCCACATCAGGCATTGTCGCACAGCAGGCGTATGGGGGCCACAGGCAGGCATATGGGGCCACAGGCAGGGATATGGGGGGCCACAGGCATGAATAATGGGGGCCACAGGCAGTATATGGGGGCCACAGGCATGGATATGGGGGGCCACAGGCAGGCATTATAGGGGCACAGGCAGCATATGGGCCACAGAAGGGATATGGGGTCCGATAAGGCAGCATATGGGGCCACAGGCAGGCATTATAGGGGCACAGACCGGGATATGGGGGCCACGGGCTTTATATGGGGGCCACAGGCAGCCATTATGGGGCACAGGCAGGGTAGGAGGGACCACAGGCAGGATAGCGGGACACAGGCAGGGATTGGGGTCCACAGGCAGGGATTATAGGGGCACAGGCAGCTTATGGGGGCACAGGCAGGGATATTGGGGGCCACAGGTCAGGGATAGGGGGCACAGCAGGATATGGGGCCACTGGCAGTATATGTGGGCCACAGGCAAGCATATAGGTGCACGAGGCAGGTATATGGCGGCCACAGGCAGTATATGGGGGCCACAGGCGGTATATAGGTGCACAGGCGAGCATATGGTGCCACAGCAGCTATGGTGGCCACAGGCAAAGGGATATGGGGGTCACAGGCAGGGATATTGGGGCCACAGGCAGGGAATATTGGGCCACAGCATTAAAGGGCACAGGCATGCTATGGGTGCTACAGAGAGGGATATGGGGCCACAGGCAGCATATGGGTGGCCACAGGCAGGCATAATAGGGGGCACAGACAGGGGTATGGGGGCCACGGGCAGTATAAGCGGGGCCCACAGCAGGCATTTATGGCACAGGCAGGGATATGGAGCCACAGGCAGTATATGGGTGCCACACAGGATATGGGGCCACAGGCAGGGACATGGGCGCCACAGGCAGTATATGGGGCCACAGCAGGCATATAGGTGCCACGGCAGGGATATGAGGCCACAGCAAGTATATGGGGCCACAGGCTGGCATATATGGGCACAGGCAGTATCTGTGGGCCACAGGCAGGGATATGGGGGCCACAGGCAGGCGTATGGGGCCACAGGCAGCATTATAGGGGCGACAGGCAAGTATATAGAGGCACTGAGGCAGGAAATGGCGTTAAAAATAACAACATTCATACTCACCTAACTCCCCCAGCGAGCGCAGCTCCTCTTCAGCCGCGCTCCTCCGGCAGCTCCTCGGCGCACGGCCTAATGACGCGCTGTGGGCGCCCTGAGGACAGCAGCATCGCGATGACGTTTATGTCATCGCGACGCAGCCGGCTGAGGCGCACGGGGCCGCGGCGGGTCCTCAGCGCTGTGAGGACCCGGCGGCCCCCGCTGTGTCGGACCTGCGGGTCTCGGATAAACCAAAGACAAACACTGTCCTGGCGGGGCAGGGAGCGCTCGCTCTCTGCTCGCAGAAGCCCTCAGCTGAGTGTGCGTCCAGCGGACGCACATGCAGCTGAAGGGCCAGTCGGTGCTCCAGTGCCCCAGCGCAGAGGGCCTGGAGCCCGGAGGACTCGGGCACAGGGGTGTTTTATTCGGGGCCCGAGCCCGAATAAAACAGCCTTAGCGACGCCACCTGATGTGGAATATGTGTTAAATTTAACATACGTTTTTTTTAATCCGTAAAAAATATATACTGCCTATAGTGCAGCTCCTCTGCCAGGGGTCCCCCAGCTCTGCTGCACCGCCGACCCTGGCGGGGGTCCCCACTCCGCCGGCCCTAGTGGGGGTCCCCGGCTCCGCTACCCGCCAGCCCCTGGTGCTGCTCCCCAGGCTGGATGAATTGGAGGTCCGCGACACCTTAGTGTCTATTCAACAACGGATTTTTAACCTTTTCTGACAACCGGCTCATAATAATATGGCTCCTAGTATTTCCTTCCCATAGGCCAGAGTCTACTTTTTTATTTTCTACCTGTAAAGAAACCTATGAGGGCTTTTACTTGCGGGACAGATGGGCTTTTCTAACGTGTTGTTCACTGTACTATAGAATATTACTGGAACATAAAACTTTTTTTTAAGGGAAAAACATGAAAAAAAGCACTTACCCCATGTTTGAGGGGGTTTGTTTTTTTCCAGCATTCACGCTCTGGTATTAAAGCAGTTTATCCTGCAGGTTATTCACCTGTTTTATTCCGTAAACGAATCTGGCAATACAAAGAAAAAAAAAAAATATATATACTGCAGTTCATGATGTGGTGGTGAAAAATGCTGTGTTAACATCAACCCTACTGAGGCAAGACATAACACAGAGGGCCCAGTCCCCGATATTTAGAGACCCTAGCAACCACCCTGCAACTACATACAGTATTTATTAAAGTGGTGTGGAATGGTTCCCAACAAAACACAGTAGTAGCTGGACATGGGCTCTATGACAGCTGTCCCTACGATGTATTTCAAAACATGCACTTGCATGTTTCATCCAATTTAATGTAGTATAGGCTGCCCAAAGGCACATGCAACTGACGTGATGGATTATATGACGAAAGTTTGTTAAGTAAAAAAGTATGTGGAATATGCGATGAACGCCCTGTACTACTGGACAAGTAACCACACACGATTATGTACTGTGGATCAGCACATTTCCAGTTTTCTAAATAATCTCATGTTAGTAATAATGTCAAGTTTGGTGAATTTACTTTGTTCTATGAAGTAACATCAAGACATTTAATAGGTTGTAAAACATCTACAACTTAATAAATATACTAACTTGAGGTGCTATGATGGGTGTACAGTGAAGGAAATAATTATTTGATCCCTGCTGATTTAGCAATTTGCCTACAGAAAAGACATAACAGTCTATTCATTTTAAGGGTAGGTTTAATGTACATTAGAGATATAAATCCAAAATAAAATGCCAGAAAATCATATGTATAAAATTATTAAATTTTAATTGCATTTTGCTTAGAGAAATAAGAATTAGATCCCTACTCAACCAATAAGAGTTCTGCTCCTACACACCAGTAGACGCCCTAACCAATCTCATTACCTGGCATTAAAGACAGCTGTCTTAAAATAGTCCCCTATATAAAAAGGCTCCTGTCCACAGACACAATTAATCAGACTCTAACCTCTGCAACATGGCATGACCAAAAGAGCTTTCTAAGGATGTCAGGGACAAGATCATAGACCTGAACAAAGCGGAATGGGGGGCTAGAAAACCAGAAAAAAAGTTAAGACGTTGGATGAGAAGAAGACAACTGTTTGGTGCAATAGAGTAAGAAAATGAAGAAATACAAAATGACTGTCTAATCGAACATGAATCTGAGGCTCCATGCAAAATCTCACCTGTGGGGGTAATCCTTTGATCATGTGGAAGGTGAGAGATCAGCTAAAACTACACGGTGGGGACCTTGTTAATGTTCTCAAGGCTGCTGGACCGACAGTCACCAAGAAAACCGCCGTAATGGTTTAAATCCTGCATTGCCTCGCAAGTTCCCCTCTCCAAGAAGGCATATGTTGCAGGCGCCCCAACCTCCTTCCCTCCACCGAACTTAAAAATGGGTCATAACCTGGGTCTTTATTAGAAAAAATTCTTTAACCCTTTACAGTGTGGACCACGATACCACCATTAGTAAGACCTCCCTTTGGTCTATAATACATCACTTATTACATAGCAAAAAATAAGGCATTGTGTTTTAATTAAAAAAATAGAAAATTTTCCTGCAGGTATGGCATTTTAAAAGACAATTTTTGCAGTCCTTTGCACATTTTAGCAATCAACATGTGGGTCAACAACTTTGTCTTTGGAAGACAACAAAACTCTTAAACAGTTCATTTAGTACTTATCATTCCCATGTTTTTCAGAGGAAAGTAGTCTTTCATTCCGACGTACCATCGTAGAAATAGAGCAGCAACTTTTTTCAGAGGATTAACCTCCTTTCTCTTAGGCTGGATCTTCCAGCAGACCCAATGACCCTAAAAAAACAAAACAGCCAAGGCAACAAAGGAGTGGCTCAAACAAGAAAGCACATTAAGGTCATGGAAGTGGCCTAGCCATCTCAGACCTTAATCCCCTAGAAAACTTATTGGAGGGAGTTGAAACTCAGAGTTGCCAAGTGACGGCCTCAAAAATCTTGATGAATTATAGAGATGTTCTGCAAAGAGGAGTGGACCAAAATTTCTCCTGACATATGTGGCAACTCATCATCAACCACAAAAAACATCTGACTGCTGTGCTTGCCAATAAGGGCTTTGTCGCCAAGTATTAAGTCTTGTTTGCAGAGGGATCAAAATAATATTTCTCACTGCAAATTGCAAATAAATTTTATGTAATTTATACAATTGTGAGTTTTCTGGATGTTATTTTTGTTATTCTATCTCTCAATGTTAAAATTAACCTACCCTTAAAATTATAGACTGTTTCATTCTTTGTCAGTGCGCAAACTTACACAATCAGCAAGGATCAAATAATTATTTCTTCCCTGTATATGGGATCCATTTAATGCATTTCATTATAAGCAATGGCAGACAGCTTGGATGCAAGATCTGCATACAAAATAAATCACACACCCATGCTCCATCAAATATCTAATATATTCATATTAATTTTTTTATTTATGCAGTTGTAATTATAAAGATCCTATAATGATATAATTGCAACACTCTAACCTATGTCTACACAGCAAAGTGAAATGTCCAAAATCTGACAGCATTTTCACGTTGTTGGACAGCACCGCACTGCGTTTTTTTTTGCACATCTGTGTGCAAAAACCGGCGGTTTGATTTGGGATTCCCAGCGACCAATACATTGGGGCTGCGGAAATCCGACGTCTGTTTGGCGGAATATACATATTCCTATATGCCACGGATGATTTTTCGGTTTAGAGAACCTCAGTTCAGATGCGGTGTAGACTACAGCTGTTTTTCTATGAGGTGCTACACATCACAGGGCCCTAACTGTCGGTTTTTTCACAGATTCAACATACTGATCACTGCAAACAGACCGAAATCCAGTGCTGTGTAGACATAGCCCAAATACCTCTTTTCTTCCACCCATCCCAACCATCCTATACGTTTCCCGGGAACAATACTACAAATAACAACAAATGTAAGTGAAGGAGAGAATAGAGAGCGAGAGAAACAAGAAGGGAACATTTCAGAACCAATTATGAAAAAGCTCAGAGACACATATGAAGCATGGTACTAATACAATGTCCTTCTGGTTTTAATTTTTCAATTGAATCTCTTAATAACCTTAAATTAAATATAAAGGAACTGAATTTATTTATTTCTCACACTATTATTATTTTCAAGGCACGTAATTAGAAGGGGTTACATATTGTACATAACATAGACTAAACAAATACAATGGCAATACTAAAATGACCAACACCGGTACAGAGAGAGAGAGAGGATCTGTCCGCGAAGGCTTACATCTACAAGAGAGGAGGAAAAGACAGAAGGTGGGGGGCATACTTTTTTTGTGGGGTGGTGGAGTGTCAGCGGATTATTGTAGGGTATAGGCTACCCTGAAGAGAGGGGTTTTCAGGTTTGCTTTTAAACTAGTGAATTTGGCGGAGTCTGATGGTTGGTAATAATTTCCAGAGTATGGGGGATCCCCCTGAGAAGTTTTGGGAGACACTGTGTGAGGTCTGAAAAGAGGAGAGCGAGAAGAAGGTCTTGCAAAGCAAATTGGTGAGGAATGTTTTTGGGAGTTTAAGGGCAAATTATAGAGGGGAGAGGTTATGGGGAGCCTTAAGTCAGGATGTAACCTGAACTGAATTCGTGGCAATGGGCAGCCATTAAAAGGGAATTTGGCAGAGGGGGTAGGCAGAGAATAGCGAGCAAGAGGTAAACTTTTGGGCAGGGATGATTTTAAAACAGAGCAAAAGTGCTAGAAAAGAGGGAGCAGGAAAGGGTGTTTCGTAGTCTAGGCGGAATGACAAGGAGTCAAAGGTTTTTTCCAAGCCATTGGACTTGAGGGAAACCGGGGGACAGTGTAAGGCCTGACTGGATAGATAAGCAGGGGGGGATATAGCAGGGTGGGGGAAAGATATGAATTCAGAGATGAATTTATTTTTTTGGGGGCAGAAAAGAAGGAGGTAGAAGATAGACATTTTCGGATCTTGAAAAAAAGTTAACATCTGGGCCCAAAATGAATTTTGGTGTCGTTGGCAACAAGTTACTGAAAACCAGTGATGCTATGATTTTTCTAGGCCAAGAGTGTAGATAGAGAAGAGTAGGGGACCCAGGAAAGATCCCTGATGGACACCAACACAGAGAGGGAAAAGAGGAGGTGTTCCAAGAGTGAGAGCTGCTAAATGTCCGATCAGTAAGGTATGAGTGGTTGATAGTGTCGAAGGCAGAGAACAGGTGTAAAAGAAGCACAGTGTAGTGGTGTGAGGCTTTTGCAGTTACTAGGTCATTGGTGACTTTGATTGGTTCAGTCTCCGTAGAGTGATAGAATATGTAAAACCCAATTGCAGCGGTCAGAAGAGTGTTGGATAGAATGGAGGGCAATTTAAATAGACTGCGTTAAAAAAAA
>JAODAL010057557.1:0-22608 GCA_025379985.1 Phyllomedusa bahiana
AGAAAAAATTTTAATTTTTCTTTTTAACTTAATTTTTAAAAATTAAAAAGAAAACTAATAAAAATCGAATGTTTTAAAAAAAATAATACAATATGTTCACCAAATGGGGCCAATAACAGCTACAACTTGTCTTGCAAAAATAAACCCTCACAGCTTTGTTAGTGGACAAATAACATTGCTATGACTCTTTGAATACATCAATGAAAGCAAATCACTAGATTCGGAAGGCTCAAAATAGGCAGATTCCTAAAAGGTTAAGGATGATTAAATTATACATGTAAACAGTTATTAATAATTTTGAGAAAATTAACATTTAGTAATAATGGGTACATTACTGAATAATGCTGACCTGTGCTTTATGCAATGCTTCTAGAATCTAGAATAGCTCCACAACATGGTGTCTGATGGAGTATGGCACAATTAGTTTCATCTATACATAATAAAAAAATATATATATCTGTATGCTTCCATATGAAGCTATAGGCAGGTGGCAGTAGATATGGGTCCCATAGACGTTTATGGGTGTTGCATTATGACTCTATACAAACTGGAGGTTGTACAGAGATGTTATATGGCTGTGTGTATAAATAGATAGACAATATATAATTCTCCTTCTAAGAATGTGACTGACAATATTCTCAAACATACAAAGTATTGTAGCTAACAGGTGATGACCAATCATGCTAATTTTTCATTTTGGACACTTAAAAACTTGGAAATGTAAAACTTCCTGGTAATTGCTATAGCGTTATAAATGATTTGCAATATTATCCTGTCCTCTACAGGCATTGAAAGGTTCAGCATCTTTAGAAGTACCTGTCAAAATCATGACTGGTGAGACTGTGGTCATCCAGGCAGACTCTGCCACTTCCGCTAAGGAGATTTGCAGGAATATTGCACAGAAACTAAAGATGAAGGACATATTTGGTTTTTCTGTTTATATCTCAATATACAATCAGGTACATCATTTTTTTAGTATCATTTACAATTTGAAGATTTTAACATATAAGATTACATTGGTATACTCTAATGCATAATTAGGATTTAATTGCAATATATAATTAATGATCTTCCGTTTAGGCCTGGTCATTGGGAAGTGGATCCGAACACCTAATGGATGGTATTTCCCAGTGTGAGCAGGTAGCCAGGGAAAAGGGAGACCAAGAGAAGCATGCTCCCTGGCGCCTCAACTTCCGTAAGGAAGTCTTCTCACCATGGCATAACTCTTCAGATGACCCAGTGAGCACTGACCTTATTTATAACCAGGTGATACGTGGCCTATGCTTTGGAGAGTATCGCTGTGAGAAGGTAAGTTGCGCAATGAGCACCCGCCAGAAGCTGAATCACTGCACTTCTCAAATTAATAAGCATTATTAATCTTATGATATAAATTTAGTTAACAGGTGTTTAAAGGGGTTTTCCACCTCCTATAAAAATCATACCAATAACTCTTGCGGCTCTAGTAAAATAAAAAATAAAAAACTTTTACTCACCGTTCTCTGATCTCTAGTACCAGCACCTTGTCACCCACAGCCACTAACTTCCATCTCTGTTCAGAAATTAACACTTACGAATGGTATTTAAAATAGAAGCTGTAGCCAATCAGTGGCTGCAGCAGTGACATCCCTGTTTGGAAGTAATGTAATTTCGATAACAGATGGGTGATTCTGCACTGGAACCAGGGACCAGAGGAAGGCAAGTATAGTTTTTCTAATTTTGGAGTTTTTTGTAACAGGTCCTATTGTCTTACAATGGGTCCATCAGGTTTATATCAAGAAAACTGCTTTAGCGAAACAAAATAACGATAGCAGGCTACTTTTTCCTAACTGTCAAAACAAGAGGGTAACTCAGAGATTTATATTGGCATGTTATTTCTCCCTTTCTGTTGTTTGCAACTATCATATTTATTATGATAGTTTATATTTACAGTTTTTATTTATTTCATGTTAATATCTGGAATTCATGTCATTTTGACGTTCAACAAAATGTTAGGATAGCTTTCAACATTTTTTTTTAATTGTTACCCCCAAAGGAAAATGAAAATTTTTTCCCCCTTTCAGGGGGAATAAATTTAGGGGGAAATTATTTTAAAAACCACTATTATATTAAATATGGTGAGGTCTTAAGAGATGAGCAAATACACAATATCCTAAAAAGGCTTTTTTCCCTGAAAAAACAATTGGGCCCCTAACCCCAGCATTACGGGGAAAAACCTACAAAAGGGAAATCCCAAGCAAAGGTAAAAAATTTAAAAAAAACTAAAATGTGTAATGAAATAATACATAATGTTTTATTTATGAGGTTATTTCACCCCAACGAAATTTTTTCCGTGTGACATAGGTTTTCAACATCTTAATTTAAGGGCTTGGTCCTTTTTGCTGCACACTACAGCTGGATTTTTCTGAGGCAGATTTAAAATTTGCATAGTTATGTGCCCTGGGCCGGATGGTTATACGGCCCTATTCTACAAGACCCTGAAGGTTGAGTTGTCGCAGCCTATTCTGAAGGCGTTTAATGCAGTCACTCTAGATCCCCTTTTTGATCCCTTTCTTTGGGTTTTAACAATTTAAAAGGTCCCAAAAGGGGGCCCAAAGATCCAGACAGTCCCAGAGTTATGTTCTATTTCTTTTGATAAACCAAAGACGAAAAGATAAACCCCAAAAGATGGCCCAAATCTTTTTAAAGCCTTGGCCTCACAGCAATTTTTTCACTCGGCCCAAAGCGGTTTTTTTCCCTCCAGGGAGGCGAGGGGACAATCCGCAAAAAAAACTTTCCCCTTTTGGATTCCCCTATCCATTCGCAAAAGGTTTTCCATGCCTTCTTTTTTGTCACTTTAAAGTGGGGGAAGGCTTTTTTTAAACCCGGGCACCTGGCCTTTCCCACAAAGGGTGTTCTGGAGTCTTGGGTTTCCCCCGGCCCAGTGATGCGAAAAGGGAGGTTTATGGCCCCTTTTCTTCTCGCCTTTTGGCGCAAAATAGAGTCAACGGTTTTTTTTGTCCGCTCCTTTTTACGATAGGTAATGGCCCCCAGGCAGGGGATGTCCACTCTCCCCCTCTTTTTTTATCCTGGTCATGGGGCATTTTGATGAAAGCCCGTGGTGAAACCGCTTCTAGGGGGATCAGAGTAGGGGGCCCCCACTTTTAAATTTCCCCTGTTTCGCGGACGGGTTTGTTTCTTTTAACTTCCGGAACCTGCTGTGTTTCTTCTTGGGGAGCATGAGGGTACTAGAGGGAATTTGGGTTATATAGCAAAACCCTAAAATAAATATGACAAAAAGTTCCCCCCTAGGGTTCTATTGGGCCCCCAGCCCCCTTGCTCCCACTGTGATTCCCCATCTCCCCTTTTTACCTGGGGAAAACTTTGTTTGGTTTTTTTTAAAATTTAGGGGTCCAGATACCCCGTCTCTAGACAAGATCTTCGATCTTAACTATGCTCCCCTTTTTTCTAGAATCAAAAAAGGATTTCCTGAGATGGGAGATGGGGTTTTTCCCGGGATTTAAAAATGGGAAAGTTCCCACCCCCTTAAAATGTATCTTTTCCCAAAACCGTCCCCCCTTAAGTGGCTAGGTTTTTTTTGGGACCCCGCGTAGATTGATCTCTAATTTTGTTTTGAACCCTGGGGGCCCATCCTAAAGGGGTTTCGAGTCCCCTTTGACTAGGGCTAAAGGGTGGGGGGGGACTTATCCCCGCCGAATTTTTCCTTTATCTACCCATTTATCAGCGGTTGCGTGCGAATTTGGGGGTGCCCCAACAGCGTAGCCAAAATTTGGGTCCGCCCCTTTAGTCTCTTTGTATAACGCTCCCATAGGCCTCCCCCCGTGGCTTCCCCCCCTCGTGCTTTTCCGAGGAATATGCTTAAAATTTATTTGCTATTGCCCCAAGGGGCCCCAGTTTCAGTTTATAGGGCATTCGCTTCCCCAAAAAAAAGAAAATCTGTCCGGGGGGGGCCCTGCACTCCGGGTCCCAAAGGGAATTTCGGGTTTTCCCGGGAAAACCCTTTCCCCAACCCCCCCTTGACTGCTAGGGGTCAAGTGCCCCCCTTCCATCATTTTTAACGGTTTTTTACTCCAAGGGTTTTTGGGAAAGGGGGGGTTTTAGGAATTGTTGGGTGATGTGGGTTTTTTGGGTTCGATTTGCTAGGGGCTCCCTACTAACAATTGCGTAACCTTTATTTAAGCTGGAGGGGAGCAAATTTTAAACCTTCATAGGGGCGCCCAAACTTATTTAGTTGTGGTGCTTGGGGAAAAAATTCGAAAAAGCGCCCTCTCTGGCTTGTATAAAAACGGGCCCCTACTCAAACCCCCTCCCACGGAGAAAACTTTTTCTTTCGAGGGGGTTTGGGAAAAGGGGAATTTTAAAAGGACCCTTTTTTGGAGGGAAAAATGGCCCCCAGATTCCAGATCACACATAAAGGGTCCGTGTCCCAAAGGGGTCACGGGGTTGAATTATAAAAAACCCATAGATGGTCGGGGGCCCCGCCTTTCGAACATCTTATACCCTACCTCCCCTAATCTCTGCGGCGTAAATTTTTTTTTATTTTTTTTTCTAAAACGCCATTGATTCCAGGGCGCTGTACATTCGAGGGGGTTACATACTGTACATAAGTCACACGAGTACAGTGATAAGGGATAATGACAATTGGCACGACAGAGGGAGAGAGGACCCTACCCGCGAGGGCTTACAATCTACAAGGAGGGGGAAAGAGACAGGAGGTGAGGGGCAGACATGTCTGTTATGGAAGTAGTGACAAGTTTAGTGAAGGTTATAGGCAAGCCTGAAGAAACGGGTTTTCAGGTTGCTTTTGAAGCTGGTGAAAGTGGAGGAGAGTCTGATGTGTTGGGGCAGTGAGTTCCAGAGTGTGGGTGAAGCACGGGAGAAGTCTTGGAGGACGGTTGTGTGAGGAGCTGATAAGGGGAGAGCAGAGGAGAAGGTCCTGTGAGGAGCGGAGAGTGCGTGGGGGTGAGTATTTGGAATTAGGGCAGAGATGTATGGAGGGGAGAGGTCATGGAGAGCCTTGTAGGTAATGGTTAGTAGCTTGAAATTAATTCGCTGGGCAATAGGAAGCCAGTGAAGGGATTGGCAGAGGGGAGAGGCAGAGGAGTAGCGAGGAGAGAGGTGGATAAGATGGGCAGCAGAGTTAAGGATGGATTGGAGGGGAGCGAGGGTGCTAGCTGGGAGGCCACTGAGAAGGATGTTGCAGTGGTCTAGGCGGGAGATGACGAGGGCATGGACCAGCATTTTTTGTAGTGTCATAGCCGAGGAATGAGCGGAATGCGAGAGATGTTTTTTCCCAGGTGGGGGCCCGGCGGGCAGAGGTGAGGGTTTGGTGTGTTTTAAAGATAAAGCAAGTCTAGGATTACCCCAAACAGCGGATTTGTGGGACCGGTAAAAAGTGTAACCCCTTTTTGCTGTAAAAGAGATCGGGGGCAGGGGTAGGTTGGGGGTTGGAAAGATGATCAGTTTTTGTTTTCTCCACTTTTTGTTTTTTGGAGACGTAGGGAAAGAAGGGGAAGGGAAATTTGGAGGACAGACAGTCAGGGACCCCGGGAAAAGTAGAAAAAGTGACATCGGGCCCCAGAGATTTTAGATTTGGGGTATCATCAGAATACAGGGGGTAAGGGAAAGCCATGTGGGGGCTATGAGCTGCCCCGAGGCCCGGGGTGTAGTTTTAAAAGAAAAGTAGTGGACCCGGGACTGCCCCTTGGGGGACACCAAAAGAGAGTGGGCCGGGGGGAAAAAATGGAGCAAGAATGAGAACGCTTTAAAGTCGATCAGTGAGGTACGAGGAGATCCAGGAAAGAGCCAAATCCTGATGGCCCAGGGAGGAGAGGATTTTTTAGAAGGAGGGAATGGTTGACAGGTCAAAGGGAAGGACAGGGCCAAAGGGGGGAGCAACCCGGTAGTGGGATGAGGCTTTGCAGTTAAATAGATCATTAGTGACTTTGGGGTTAAGGGGAGTTTCCCGGTTGAGTGGGGGGGGTCGAAAAAAAAAAATTGAGGGGCAAGAAGGAGTTGGGAGGAGGGTTTGGGAGGACAGCTAAAATAGACGTGCTGCTCGGGAGTTTGGAAAACAAAAGGGGGGAGTGATGGGGCGATAGTTGGACAAGGGAAAAGGGGGCAAGTGTTGTTTTTTTTTTGGATTTTAGTGTTTAGTTGCAGTTTAAAGGCGAAGGGGAAATGCCAGAGGGGTTTTTGTTTGGTTAAAAAAGAAAAGGGACTATGACCCACATCCCGGTGGGGGGGGTTTTCGGGTTTTTTTCAGCCTTTCTGGTGTAAAAGGGGATCATATTTATATTTAGGGAATTTAAAGGGGGTAAAATCAGAAACGATCCGCACTGTTCTCCCCTCCAATTCCCCCTGTTCCCAATTTTCAGGGGACATTCCCCCTCCCTTTCTGATTTGGCCCGCCCAAAAAAAAGTCCCTTCCCAGACTCTGCCTCTCCACAACCGGGCCCCTCAATTAAAAGGATGGTTTTGGGAGTTTCAGGCCGCAAAAGGTTTTGGGGGATTTAGGCAGATTCCCCATTTTTTGTTATGCCAAGTAACCCTTTTTGTTTGGGAGGAAATTTGGGTTTCCTTTAATGTGGGGGGGGGGGCCCAATAAACTTTTTCTAGTCCCGATAGAAGGGCCATTCTTTTTGCTTTATCGTTAGGGGTTAGATGTTTGGGGTGGTTTCGATGCGTTTTTTTTGGAGCAGTGCCACAACCGTGCCCTTTCCCAAAGGGGTTTCTTTGTTTTCTTTTATTTTTAAATTTGTGTTTTATTTTATTTTTTTAGTCTTTTTTTTAAGATTGCATATGAGGATGTAATTAATTAACCAGCATAAACTATGCTCATACCTTATCTGTTTTATTAGCGTGGGCATCCCTCGCTGGGGCATCGGTTTAACTTGAAAATTAGAACAGTTTGTGACTTTGAGTGCGAACCAGACATCTCTTTTTCCCCTGGGGGGAATGCCCAACAGATTCAATGCTGAGTTTGGTCCTTTTTGAAAGGGGCTCTACCCTCCCTTTCGTCAAACCCCGTGTCAAAGGTCTTTTCAGCACTTGAATGTGTGAAGGTTTTCTTTTTCTATACCATGACAGAATAGGGTTCGGCTCTGTTTTTTGTATTACATAATTGCTGTATGCCACAATTCCTAAATTGTCTTTGATTATGCTTCTATGTACTTCTTGCTTCTCTCTTAATAAACGCTTTTGAATATGGAAAAATTTGCATAGTTATAAAATAAATGACTTGTGGCTTATTGACCAGTACTCCATTTTTTTGGGGAGTATCAAAAACAACAAGGGGACCGCCACCTTTCCCCCAAAAAAGGAGCCTGAATCCCTTTTCAAAAATTCCAACAAAGATAGGGAAAATAAAAATAAAAACGTTTTTATTTTCTTTTTTCTACTTCTGCTATTTCGCAGATTAAATTTATTGATACTTGCGTTTATGGAGGCACTATATGATGGGGTCGGGGACAACGAACACGTCCAAAAATTTTCATGCTGCCGCATTGATGACTCGCATTTTGGAAAACAAACCCCGACGGCGGGACCAGCGCAATCGCGCGACGTTTCGGGGGGCCCTCCCCTTCTCAAGCATTACGTATCAATGAATATATCTGCAGAAAATCAGAATGTGATGAAAAAGGTAAATAATACGTTTTATGGTTTATATTCACCTGATTGCTGTGTTGGATTGTAGCTTATTGACACATTTTCTACGTCTCATAGCCAAGATGGTGATAAGCCCAGTCAGCCCAGTCAGATCCACATTCCAATCCCTGAAAAAACTTGTGATTATACAAAGCGAAATATGTGGCAGAAACTGAGGGTATCTCTCGGATTTTTGCCATATATTCTGCAGCCAATTTTTCCCCAGAAATATAGTATGTGAATTACCCTTTCAACGCTTTAGCTTAATGTCAGTGCTTTCTGATTTGCAAGGTTTTGCTTTAATTTTTATTTACTGATTTTTTGCAGCAGTTTTTCATTAAGTTTGAGTCAAAGCCAGGAGTGGAGTCAAAAGGAATACGTAAGATTAAGGAATGACTAACACTTGTCTTTCTTGATGGACCCACTTCTGGCAATAGTAAAAAAAAAAAAAAACCTGCACTGAGAACAGCAGTCACTCCCCACCCCTTTACAAAAAGGTCAAGTCTTCTGTGATATTCACCCCTTACCAACACCTGTAGTATGGTAAGGTTCTATGTAGTGGGATCATTCAGCAGTCCCGCTACATAGAAGGCACCATGCACACCATTTCTCATTCATTTATACACTGCAGCCATCGCAGTATCTGGGGTTTAAACAGCAGGAAACGGTGGCCCTGCTGTTTAACTCCTAGATGCTGTGGCAGCCACGGCGTCTAAAAGAGAGACGGTGTGTGAGGTGCTGATTGGTTAATATTTTGGCCATGTATGTGATTTTAACCGCCATCTTTTGAACACGCATTGTTTATGAATGCAGAAGGGTGTACAGTGGAAAAAATAATTAAGAAATTATGTTTTAAAGTAAAAAAAATTAAAAATATTAAATGGTCAAAATCACCCCCCTTTTGCCATTCTAGAAATAAAATAATAAAGTAATAGAATTGGCATCAAAGAGTCATGTATCCCAAAATAGTACCAATAAAATATAAAAATGCACCCTCACTCAGGTCCATAGCTGGAAGTGCAAAAAAAAGTTACTGGTTGCAGAAAATGGCACTGTGTCACAAATTTAAAAAATAGGGTTTTTAGGGTACTAAAACAAAGAAAAAAACCTGCATACTTGGTAATGCTAGAATCAACCTGCAGAACATAGACAATATATTATTTATACCGAAGAGTGAACACTGTAAAAACTAAATCCCTGCAAGCAAGGCACAATTGGTTTTTTTCACATTTCACCCCACATTTTTTTGTGGTTTCCCTGTATATTTTATGGTACGGTCAATGATACCATTAAAAAGTACATCTCCAGAAAAATAAAAACCCTCATAGGTCTATGTAGATGGAAAAATAAAAAAGTAATGGCTGTAAGAAGGCAAGAAGGAAAAAAAACTTAGAACCATATTTTTATGACCATGTGGCCGGAAGGGGTTAATGTCATGCTAATGAAATTTATAGGTGTTTTCTAATCTCCACTGTAATTGCTGCAATAACCTAATTGCCTACTATCTCCCTGATGCATGGTTCTGTGTTCTCTATTTTTTTACCATGAGAGGAAATAACTGGACAGGAGCAATCCAGTAAATGGCAGACCACTTAATATGCTCTGCGACACAGAATCAGCCATGATTCATGGTAGTATTCTCGGAAATTGAAAGCAAAGCTGTGTCACTAAAGATACCCATGCATATTAGGGAAAAGTCTGCTGATTCTGTTGACCAACCAATGTGTATAGGATTATCCAGACTGTTCCTTTGAATGACCCTGCCATCTCCATAGCCAAACACCAGTAGTATGGGTTATACTGACGACCTCAGTAATATTGCACTAGGATGCCATCTTTGCCACTAGTCAGTTTGGGAAATTTCTTATCTGCTAAGTGTGCCACTGTGAACTATAATTGCAATTACTGTGAAGTAGAAGTATGTATAACAGCAGCTCAGGTCCTAAACGACAGATTGAACAAACTCACAGAAAAGTAAATTAAACAGCAATTTCATAATCACGGGTTCCCTTTAATGCAGCCTGATGGATGTCTATGGATTTAGTGGATGGCCAGAAAATGCTACCTACAAGAATGCATAAGGCCTTATGTGGAACTTTTTCAAAGGTTTGAGTTAGGCTCCTCACTTTCACTGAAGGATAATGTTAATAGCATAGCATACATAGACGTTTTGCACAATTTTCGCTTACAACTTTGTGGTAACAGTTTATTGTGGCAGCATGATTACACCCCTGTGTACAAAGCAACTTCCATAAAGACATGGTCTCACAAGTCTGGTGTGTAGAAACTAGTGGCCAGCACACTTACCGACCTTAGCCCAATCACACCTTTGGGAATGAGTGCTTTCACACGGTGCGTTTCTGGTGCGTTTTGATGCGTTTTTCAATGCATTTTTTGTGCAGGAAGGTACAGCAATTAATGCTGTACATTGCTGCACAAAAATCGCGGTAATTACCGCGATTTTACCGTGAATTTACCGCGATTTTTGCCGTGATTGGTGTGCAGTAATGTACAGCATTAATTGCTGTACCTGACTGCACAAAAAATTGCATTGAAAAACGCATCAAAAACGCACCAAAAATGCACTGTGTGAAAGCACCCAAAGAGCACGAAAAGGCCTGGCCTCACAGATGTTTATTGGCTGAATAGGCACAAATTCCCATCCAGAAATCTGGTAGAAAACTTTCCACAACAGTGGGAGCTGTTGTAGCAGCAAAGGGGTTCCAACTCTATATTAATGCTCATGGTTTCAGAAAGGGATGTATAGTATGGTTATATAGTTGTAATGGTGAGCTTTTTAACTTATTTTTGGAGTACAAAGTATATTATTATAGGTTATCTGTGTTTTTCTTTAGGCTCAGTATGTAATAGAGAAGACTCCTACACTACAAGTAAAAGAAACAATAGTAGATTACTCCCGCCAGCAGTGGCCTTTATTATTTTCAAAGTTCTTTGAAGCCTCTAAATTTGCAGGTAAGATAATGCAGCCAAGTCAGTTTAATAATGGAGAGTTAAGTGAATGATACTTGTCATAAACACATGGTTCATAACCATGAGACATGAAGAAAAAGATTATGACGTTTTTACAGTCAATTGTCAGTAAAAAAAAGGTATTGTTCTACCTCGTAATACTTATGTATCTCTTACTCACTTATTCTGCAGGACCAAGCATCAGCAGAAACCACTTCATTGTTGCCATAAACTGGAAAGGAGTGAGTTTCCTGGATGAGACTGAGAAAAATTTGTTGGATCTTACTTTTCCAGAGTTAACTGGTATCCTCACAAAAAGGTACATCAAATAAATATTGTGAAAGTAATAGTTTTAAGGAAAGTGTATGATCCAGCCCCAGTGATTCTATTGCATAAAACTACTATTTTTTTACTCCATATTAAAATTGCATTTTTTAAAGCCTACGAGTCCTTGAGGCGATCCGCAAAACTACTTAATATACAGTACTGTCATGTATTAGGTTAGCTGGCTGTAAAATAATGAACTAGTTAAGTAACACAACGCAAACACAACATAATAGCAGCAGCATTCTACAAACAGCAAAAAACAGTCATGGGGAATTTAGGAATTTTTTTCAAAATTAATTTCTGCTATTTTAGGATACATGAAAATTTGAAGTTCTTAGTATACAATTTTGATCAAAACTGTAATTGCCCATCCACTGTGACAAGATGACCTCACGTTTAAGTAACAGTTCTATTTCTTCTACATAAAGGCTAATTTGCATAAGTTTTTTTTTCTTTTTAATCAGATAATTTTTATTAAACAATTTATGCAGATACAGAATAGAATGTCTCTTACCATTATTTGTTACATCAGGATACATACATATACAATCATTTTGCTTTTTAGGTAAAAAACACTAAGAGTATATGAATATGTCCATGCCATATATCTTGATGCCTGCTTTCAGCAGTATTAGCATACCGTACATCCATAAACAAACCCCAACCATCCCAACCATACCCACCAAACCAAGAGCAGTACCCATAATTTTTTTAGCAACTTGTAATCAAGGACAGAAGTCACTTTGCCAAGAGTGTCTACTCCTTTTGTACAACTAATAGGAATGGACGATGCTCCCATTCCTCACGCCATTCCTGAATTATGTAGCAATAAGGAACGAGAAGGCAAACCTGGGGCTCAATATACCTTCATATTTTCTCAGAGCATTTCTTGTTAAGTATACGCCCCTCTCCAATCTGATGACATTAATTTGTTTATGTACTCGGTTATGGTCGGTGGAGAAGGCTGGATCCATCTAAAAGCAATTAACTTTCTGGCCATATATAACATTCGGGAAATGCTAATTCTTTGTTCCACATCAAATACTATATCTTCTAAATAGCCAAGTACACAGTGCAGTGGGTCTAGAGGGATATCAATTTTATGAACTTTGCTAATTAACTGGATAACCTATTTCCAGAAGATGCCCAATTCCCTGCACTCCCATATCATGTGTAAAAGCTGGGCCTCTTCCATCTCACATCGTGGGCAACTAGAGTCTGACCTAATACCCCATTTGAATAGCTGGAATGGGGTTTTATAAGCTTTGTGCAACAACATAAGCTGTGAATATCTTTTTGCCTCACTTAATGACACCAATCTTGCAAGGCTCAAAACACTATCCCATTGTTCTGTACTAATTATCGATTATAAATATACTCCTCCGCCAAGTGGTTATACGCTCTTGAAATTAATCCCTTCGTGGACTGTGCTTCACAAACTAAATTTATTAGAGGAGCAGATTTGATGGACAGATCCACTTGTGAAGCTTGACTCTGAACCACATGCCTCAACTGCAAATATTGGAAAAAGACTTGGCGCGGTAAGATAAACTTTTCTTGCAGCTGAGTAAAACTCAGCATTTCTGAACCATCTAAAATTTGGGGTAACAACACATTACCAACTGCATTCCATCTGTTAAAGTCAGTCAATTTACAAATTTCTGGAAGCTTGCGACTGAACCATAGCAGGGTATATTTGCTAAATGGGGTATACCCCAAAAGATCCTTGCCTCTATCCCACACCTTATACATTAATTTCAGAGTAGCAAGATCTGAAGAATTGAATTCCGCTGTCTCATGCATAAATTGTTTAGTTTAAAAAAATAAGAAGATCCAAACTATATGTAGAATTTTTCCCAATCTTCAGTGAATACAACTATATTGCCAGAAAGCTGAGGTCCTCTTTCAGACTGTGATGATATGACCATGTTACCATCTGTATTGTTATGAACCAAGCTTCGAACAATATAAAACTATATGCTGATGTAGCTTCACTTAGAAGGGAAGGAGGCTTGGATATTGCAGCTATAATACAAATGCTAAAATGTGGCTGCATTATGAGCTACCGCTATTGGTCCTTTGAGAATAATCTTGTTTCTGAAGGAGCTTCCAGTCTGGAAAGATCATGTGATGCAAGCCTACAATCCATGCTAGCATTTGCTAGTGCTAAGAGCATTTTGTATAGATGTGCATGGTGTGAGGCACTAGACAATACGCTCTCAGCTAGTGTAGTTGGTTATTACTAAGGCTGGTTTCACACCATGTTTACACCCTCTGTTGGAGGTATATGTCAGGAGGTTACTGCCAGCACACCCCGGGGGAGAAGAACAACACTGGAAAGCTCTGATAATGTACATGTTCTTATTTGGACTGTTATATCAGAGGAGATTCCCCCAATACAGTGTTCATCTTCTCCTCTGGGGTGTGAAACTGCAGACAGCAGCCCTGTGTCAGGTGGCTTTAAGCAGTTCCAATAAGCTCTTGAGGAGAAAAGGAAGAATAAAGGGGTTGTCTCACTCCATTGATTCATCTTACCTCAGTCCTTTTCTTGGTGTCATTTTGAATTTAGGGGCATGTTTACTGGCTTCTACTAGGCTGCAGTAGAAGCCAGGTCTGTAGCTATAGCAACCAGTGCTGGCAGCCTATCATGAAAGATTGAACAGTTCTGTAGCTATAGCGACCTGAGGAGCTGATGCATCCCATACAAGAGGGGATATCTCAGAACAGGTAGGACACTGTTAATGGACATATATTGCAAAGTGAATTGTTTTTGCAAGATCTTTAATATAAAAAGCAATCCTTGTAGTGAAACAACCCCTTTAACTGCACTATTCCATCTTCTTGTTTTTATACTAATGTATACCAGCAAGACATAGGAAAAATGGCGATATTGTTGGCTTTCATCTGACTGCTGTAATTTTACGGACATTTTCAATGTGTATGTCAGGATTTTTCCCAATGTAAACACAAAAAAAGGGCAAAAACACAATATGAACATAGCTTTAGTAAGTAGGATTTGTATGTTTTATGTATTTACTTGAATTATTGTGTAAACTTCATAAAACTGTCTTTTCTGTGGAATGAATTCTGTATGCAACCAACATTGCTATTTACCAATGCATTCAATTTAGAAATCATTTAAGAGAAGCACTTATACATAAACATGTTTTTTTCAAAAATCATGAGATATTTTTATTCATACTGTCAATATGTATATGGTTGATTTGAGTTGTCATTGTGGTAATTCAGCTACATGAAGAGAGTTGGGAAAATTAGTAATAATGACCCTTTAATTCTTTTGATTAAGGTTTTACTGCAAACTCTAATTTTTTATGTCTATATATTTATTGTATACCTATATTTCTACAGGGCCGAAAAATCATTTGGTCAGTGCTGTGTCTTGCACACCCTGAGAGGAGAGCAATTTGTTCTAATCTCACAAAATAGTGAAGAAATTGCTAAGCTGCTTCTCCACTTTTTAGACGGACTTAAGGCAAGATCTTTGTATGCAGTAGCTCTGCAAGACAGCTCCAGGTCAATGACAGACTCAGTGGGTGCAAAGAAAAAAAAACGAAACAGGTATTTAAGTTCCTGATTGATGGCTAGATTAAAGGGATAACATTTGAATCCTCTCTGTCTTTAAAACCACACATCCAAGCCCTTACCTCTGCCTGCTGCCTCCATCTGAAAAATATCTCTCGAATACGCTCGTTTCTTAACTACAAAAATACTAGTCAATGACCTTGTCATCTCCCGCCTAGACTACTGCAACATCCTTCTCTTCGGCCGTCTCTCTAGCACTCTTGCTGCCCTCCAAACCATTCTCAACTCTACTGCCCATCTTATTCACCTCTCTCCATGCTACTCCTAGGCCTCTCCCCTCTGCCAATCCCTTCAGTGGCTACCCATTGCCCAACAAATTCAGTTCAGCTACTAACCATGACTTGCAAGGTTCTCCAGAACCTGTCCCCCCCCATACATTTCTGCCTTGATCTCTAGATCCCCTCTCGCAATCTCCACTCCTCACAGGACCTTCTTCTCTGCTCTTCTCTTGTCAGCTTCTCACACAAGATTTCTCTCATGCTTTCCCTACCCTCTGGAACTTACTGCCCTGGGCAACACATCAGACTCTCCTCCACTTTCACTCAAGGGCAACCTGAAAACCCATCTCTTCAGGATAGGTTATAACCTACAATAACCCCGCTGCCACTACTCCATCCCACAATTATGTCTTCTCCTCCCCTTGTGTCTATATTTTCTCCTTCTTTGTAGATTGTAAGCCTTTGCGGGCAGATCCTCTCTCCCTCTGTACCAGTTGTTAGTCATTTATCGTCACTATTGTACTTGTTTTCCATATGTTATGTATGTAACGACCCTCGAATGTACAGCTCCCTGGAATTAATGGCGTATTAAAATAAATAATAATAATAGAAAAGTTTCACACATTGATGGCAAATTAATGGGAGATGCCATCAATGTGTGATATATGTGGGTCCTACCTCTGTGGCCTTCGCCTGTCTCAAGAACAGGCCCCTAAAACTCCCATTCCAGAGTATTAGTTGATACAGTGGCCACTATATATTCCCAAGCTCGCAAACCTTGTCAAGGTTCCTCGTATCTTGCGAGTGCCTACACTAACAATTTACAGAAAAATCGCAGAAAAATGGGACATTATTTACTCAAAAACACAACAGGGCCACACTTACAGCTCAGTGGCTGGACTAAAGACTGAACCCATTAGGAGGCAACACAAGCCCCTATGCTAGATAAACAGGTGCATGTAATTGCTAAGCAGTTGCTCACACACCCCTCCACTAGGGGGATAATTAGATGATAAAAAACTGCACATTGAATTGATACCTGTTCACACCAATATGCAGAAAAGCCACAGGATAATACATGGGGAGATTTCTCAAATGCAAAAATACTGATAAGACAACCACTCACACACCTTCTATGTATGAGGTGGTGGTTTCTGGCATTATAATTGCATATAGATAAGGCGATACAAAAGAGTGCCAGTTATGCAGATACGTGTGGTGCACCATGCTGGCTTATAGCCTGTTACGCCACTACTATTTGATTGGGCGGGCTGCCCAGCACTTTTTAGGTGTCCAACACAAAATGAGAAGAAAGTCCAAAAGATCAGCACCGGGCCAGTGAAAAAGGAAGAACTTTATTCAAAAGACTGCCGGTACAAAACGGCATAAAACAGCAGCAGCATGCATAGGCAGGCAAAAAAGTCAGAGAGACATGGTAAACACGACTGGCTACGACTAAGGGCTGTGTTACGCCCGAAACATGTCAGCGTTCGTGTTTACCATTTCTCTCTGACTTTTTTGCCTGCCTTTGCATGCTGCTGCTGTTTTATGCCGTTTTGTACCTGCAGTCTTTTGAATAAAGTTCTTCCTTTTTCACTGGCCCGGTGCTGATCTTTTGGACTTTCTTCTCATACAATTGGTGCAACTTTGAGCACTGATCGTGCACGGGAACCTAAGGAGGACTAATTATTGTGCTGTTGCTAAGGTGAGCTGGTTACCTTCTACCGTTTACAGAGTCCAACACAAAATACTGACACCCTCTGCTCCTCCGTAATTTTGGACAAAAAAAGGACAAACTGGAAAAATATCAAATATGAGGTATTAGTTGATACAGTGGCCACTATATATGCACAAGCTCGCAAACCTCGTCAAGGTTCTTCATATCTTGCGAGTCCCTAAACTAATATTTTACAGAAAAATCACAGAAAAATGGGACATTAATTACTCAAGAACACAACAATGCCATGCTTACAGCTCAATGGCTGGACTACAGACTGAACCCATTAGGAGGCAACACAAGCCCCTATGCTAGATAAACAGATGTAGGTAATTGATAAGCAGTTGCTCACGCACCCCTCCACTAGGGGGACAATTAGATGATAAAAAACTGCACATTGAATTGATACCTGTTCACACCAATATGCAGAAAAGCCACAGGATAATACATGGGGAGATTTCTCAAATGCAAAAATACTGATAAGACAACCACTCACACACCTTCTATGTAGAAGGTGGTGGTTTCTGGCATTATAATTGCATATAGATAAGGCGATACAAAAGAGTGCCAGTTATGCAGATATGTGTGGTGCACCATGCTGGCTTATAGTCTATTATGCCACTACTATTTGATTGGGCAGGCTGCCCAGCACTTTTTTAGGTGTCCAACACAAAATACTGACACCCTCTGCTCCCCCGTACTTTTGGACAAAAAATGACAAACTGGAAAAATATCAAATATGAGATATTAGTTGATACAGTGGCCACTATATATGCACAAGCTCGCAAACCACGTCAAGGTTCTTCATATCTTGCGAGTCCCTAAACTAAAATTTGACAGAAAAATCAGAGAAAAATGGGACATTATTTACTCAAAAACACAACAAGGCCCTACTTACAGCTCAATGGCTGGACTACAGACTGAACCCAGTAGGAGGCAACACAAGCCCCTATGCTATTTGGGAAAGATAAACAGGTGCAGGTAATTGCTGCATGCGTAATGACCTAGGCTACAAATTTGACTGGTTATTTAACCAACAAGATGAATACTGAAAGAAAAAAAACATTAAAACAATGACGACAATGCGATTTTTGTTCATCCGGCAGCACATAAAATGGAATAAAAAGCTATCAAAAAGTCATATAAATGAAGATAGCAATGCTTACATATTGTTTTACACAATAAAAACACATAACAAAAAATAATATAGTCCAAGAAATTGTGAAGTACAGCATCCAAAGACAAAAGGTGTGTTAAATTAAAATCACATTTTAATAAAGTCCATAAAAAAAAGGAGCTATGTGGACAGTCTCCACTCCCTCAGACATGTTTCAAGCCGGCTTGTGCTCTTAATTATGTCTATCTCATAATCATCACTATGTTTAAAAGCCCAAGCAAGCTTGAAACACATCAGAAGGAGTGGAGACTGTGCCCACACAGTTCCCCTTTTGATGGACTTTATTAAAATGTGATTCTTATTTATCATACTTTTTCTCTTTGAATGCTGGACCTCGCAATTTCTTGGATTATATTAATCTTGTCTTCAAGTCGGGAAGGCTGTCTGTGCACCAAATTGCTTCATCCACCACGATACTTGGTACATTTTTTCAAGTGGCAGTAAGACTTTTTTGGGGATTTTCATAAAAAAATAATTGAGTAATGCTGTAATTATATTTACTAGAGATGAGCGAGCATTAAAAAATTCAAGTTCGGTCTGCAACCCGAGTTTTGAGAAATTCGAGCCGAACGCCAAACCGAATGCCGAACCCCATTAAAGTCAATGGGAGATGATGTTTAGGTTAATTTTTACACTAACACAGGTGAGGAGAAGCTACAATTACCTTCCATAAGAGTAAACTGGATACGTGGTACAGCTTAGTGAAGACAATTTTGCTCTAAGAGTCATAGCAAAACATTCACAGGCTGAAATAATTCATTCCTTTCAATGGCTAACTGAAAAGATAAGGACAGAATCGCTATAGCAGGTACAGCAGTAGCAGCTGCTACGGGGCCCCTTTGACACATAAGAAGACACCGGTATTGGAAATGGCACATGGTAACTGGCAGGAGCCCCATTTAACTTTTTGCATCAGGGCCTGAGAACATGCCATATATGTGGTGACAGCAAGAACATCCCAACGGGGAACATGATGGTTCAGCTGGCAGGGCCGTAGTTATAGCGGGTACTAGTGGTAGCCAATCTCCCCATGCATTATACTGCGGCTTTTCTGCATGCTGGTGTGAATAGGTGTTAAAGTTGGTGTGCAGTTTTTCATCTTGCTCTAGCAATTAGCTGCACATGTGATCTTTTTCCCAGTCAGCATAAATGGCAAAGTTGCTAGCTACTGGGTTCATGTTTGTTCAGCCATTGAGCTGTTAACAAGCCCCAAAGAATTGGAGTGTTTTTTTGAGTAAGTAATGTCCCATTTTCTGTATGTTTTTTCTGTAAAGTTGTTAGTGTAGGGACTCACAAGACATGAGGAGCCGTGAAGAGGCTTGTGAGCTTGTGTTATGGGGCCCCATTACCAACTAATACCTCATATTTAATATTTTTCCAGTATGCCCTTTTTATTTGCCCAACAGTGCTGGGGAGCAGAGTGTGCCAGTGTTGTGTTGGACACTTAGAAAATGCTGGGCAGCCCGCCTGGTCTAATAGTATGGGTGTCACTAATAGGTTGTAAGCCAGCATGGTGCACCACACGTATCTATATTTATGGCACACTTTTGTATCGCCTTATTATATGCAATTGTAGTACCGGCAACCACCTCCCTCATGCCCTGAGGTTGTATGAGTGATTGTTCTATTGGTTACTTTGCATCTGTGCAATCTCCCCATGCATTATACTGCGGCTTTTCTGCATGCTGGTGTGAATTGGTGTTAAAGTTGGTGTGCAGTTTTTCATATTGCTCTAGCAATTAGCTGCACATGTGATCTTTTTCCCAGTCAGCATAAATGGCAAAGTTGCTAGCTACTGGGTTCATGTTTGTTCAGCCATTGAGCTGTTAACAAGCCCCAAAGAATTGCAGTGTTTTTTTGACTACAGAGATTAAGGTGGAAATGGTGTTCAACGGGAAATACAGTGACATACACATAAGATGGTCATGTGATTTTAGCAGCCAATGAGATCCCTACACCCTCACTGGTGACGTTTTTGACTCCCACTCTGTGCTCTTCGCTGATTGGCTGGCTGCCAAGACTGGAGGAAGCAGCTGAAAAAGGTGCTGAACGCTAGTCCCGAGTCCGAACATTTTACCGAACTTGTGGCAAACTATTCGGCTTGCCTAAGCAAAATACGCAACATTCGGGGCAAATTTAAGTTTTGCTAATTTTGACCCATGGAATAAAACTAACATGTCATATATATTGCACATTGAGTGCTGTTAAAAATAAAAACTCTACTAGGATTTCAGTATTTTCTTTATTCTGCTTCCCAAAAAATGGATTTAAAGGCAACAAAAAAGTCATATCCTCCCAAAATGGTATCAATGAAAATGTAAAAACAAGCCCCTACACAGCTTTGTACACAGAAAGATAAAACAGTTATAGCTCTCAGACTATGTTGATGCAAAAACGTGTTTTATTTTTTGTTTAACTGTGTTTTTATTGAAGTTTAACATGAGAAAATTTCCATCCATGCAGAAATACTATGTTCTTTAACATTAATGCAATTATAGCAAGAAACACTAAATAAACATAATCTCTTCAATACATTGTCTCGATCTTCAAGATAATCAAGCTATTACCTCTATGTTTCTTGGAGACACTTCACTGTGTTACTAATACAGTGTTAAAGGTATTTACTACAAAGAAGTGCAATAATATAATAACACAAGAGAAATCATTAAACTAAGTTTATGACAACAACCTGACAATTGACAAGACACACTAGGTTGTGGGGGAGGAAGGGGACTAACATTGTTACACTTGAACACTGAAATTCAAATCATGGTTATCTCCTTTAGTGGTAGGCTATTTCAATCATAAGTGTCATTACGTCTCTCTAGCCTTCTCATACAAGTCCCACTGAGACCAAGTGTTCTCAAATTTATCTAGGGTATCATTTAAAGAGGCCGTGAGTTGCTCCATCATCCTTATTTCTTTAATCCTGCCGAGGATATCCTCCAGCGTTGGAACATTAGTACGTTTCCAGAAAATGGAGAATAAGCATCTCGCTGCCGTTAGGATGTGTAAGATTAGGCGTAATGTATTTTTTCTAGTTTCAGGGAAATGAATGAAATATTGGAGACATAGGCAACTTAGTTCCCATAGTTTCTACAACCAAATTCCTAACCTGTTTCCAAAAAGTCTTAATTAGCGAGCACTCCCAGAAAATATGAAAGACATTTGCCTCTCTGGCCCCACATCTCCAACACCGATCTGGAACACCCGGGTCCATTTTATGCAATAAGGAAGGCGTATGGTACCATAGCATAAGAATCTTGAGTTGGTTTTCTTTATATAAATTACATTGAGACGTTTGACTTGCTCTTTTCCAAATTAAACGCCACTCCTCCCCAGTGAATTGTCTTCCCAGATATCCCTCCCACTTTGCCATGTAAGGATGGTTAGGAAGATCCTCAGGGCATGGATTCAACAGCATGGAATAGATCTGGGATATTAATCCTCTAGTCGAGGTATACAGTTTACAAATCAACTCAAATCTCGTAGGCCGGGTAACCCTACCTCCCCCCAACATCTTTCTAGCAAAGTGAACTATTTGCAAATAAGAATAGTAGCTGTTATTGGGTATTTGGAATCTCTCTTGCAGTGTTTTAAATGGGATAATTTGTAACGTTTTATAATCTACAATATCTGCCACTCTGAAAAGTTGATGATCGTACCATGGCTTCATGGATAAGCCCTCCATACCGCTTGGGAATAGAGGATTAAATAAGAAAGAGGTCATTGCAGAAGACGATGAAGAGAGTCCAAACCGTTTGGCGCACCGGTTCCACACTTCCCTCGTCAATCTGATTGGTCCCAGGAGTGGACCCTGTATTTAGACATGTGAGGTAGCCCAGAGCAGTGAGTTAGGATGCACCGAAGCCATCCATAACTTCTCGATCTCAACCCATTTGGAGTATGCATAAAGTGTTGACCAAGCTGGTATCCGTCTAAGTTGGGCAGCCCATTAATATTTTTGGATGTCCGGAACCGCCAACCCTCCCTCCTTCTTCCCCGCCAACATCACATCTCTTCCTATGCGATGTCTTCGCGACCCCCAAATAAACTTCATGATCGAGGCCTGTATAGCCTTTAAGTGTGCAAGAGGTATGGGAACCGGAAGCGCCTCAAAGAAATACAATAATCTCGGTAGGATAGTCATTTTGACCGCTGAAATTTTCCCTAATAAAGAGAGTGGTAAGGTTTGCCATTTTTGCAATGAAACCCGTATCTCCTGGTATAGTTTTGGAAAGTTATTGTTGTATAATGAAAAATAAGAGGTTGTCAAGTTTACCCCTAGATATTTTAGAGAAGCAGACCTCCAATTGTAGCAATAATTACTTTTCAGTAAATTTAGCTCATTAGGAGGAAGGTTAAGCGGTAAAGCTTCTGTTTTTGCAGTATTGATTTTGAAGCCAGAGACAGCAAAAAATTTAGACAATAAGGAGTGTAAATGCGGCAGCGAGATGTGTGGTGATGTCAGTGTTAACACGACGTCATCCGCAAAGAGTGACACCGTGAATTCTTTATCCTTAATAAAAACTCCCTTAATGTCTGGATGGAGACGGATGGTTCAGCACACAGGACAAACAACAGGGGTGACAAAGGGCATCCTTGACGTGTGCCATTTAGGATATGTATTAATGGGGACATATTGTGAGGGAGCTTTATGGTTGCTATAGGAACCGAGTATAATGATTGAATGGCATAGAGAAAAGGGCCTGAAATACCAAAATGTTCTAAGACCTTGAACATGTAAGACCAGTTGAGCCGGTCGAAGGCCTTTTCAGCGTCTAGGCTTAGCAATAGGGCCGACTTATTAGTACTGTTCATTGCATCTATCAGGTTAATTGTCCTCCTAGTATTATCCCCTCCCTGACGGTTAAGTACGAAACCAACTTGGTCCTTATGAATTAACTGAGGTAACCATAGTGACAGTCTGTTGGCCAGAATTTTTGTGAAGA
>JAODAL010057558.1:0-22608 GCA_025379985.1 Phyllomedusa bahiana
TCCAATTTACCATTTAGAAGTTTCCTCCATTGGTCCAGCATAACCTATCCTGCCCAACCTCTGTTACCAGCCAATGACCTGCTGCATCCTCATTTCTCCATCTTATCCTTCAGGATATACAACTAGCAAATGTACTTGTTGTCATTGACCCTAGCAACAGTTTCTCTGTTTCTTCCTATTGTGTCTCGCTCTAGTCCTGCTAGTTCTTACCTGGGGAATCAATCTCAGTACAGGTACGGGCTCGTAAGTCCTGGGTTCAGGTACTTTAAGTACCATAAGGAAGGAGACAAGAGGAGAGAACAAGAGACAAGCAGAGAAACAAGTCATGAACATGGTTGTAATTCTTTTTCTGCTTAAATAAAAAAAAGCTTTTACATAACCCAACTGATATCAGAAACTTATAGCATTTGGCAAATCATTACCAACCCACAACCGGGTTTACCTAGATTGAGAGATTGAGATACAATTATTCAATCCCATATATAATTCTGTGCCACAATAGAATCAGCATACACCAAAATCTGTGATTCACTCACCACCTGTTGGCGTGTAGAGTCTCCATCCATATGCAGCTCAGTACTTTGGAGTATGTTGTCCAAGGTCCCCTGTTATCTTGTCTGCTGCTTATTTAAATTCTAGAGTAAAAATCCTTTCCTATCCTGGGTGTACCCTATGCTTTCACTCTGTTGGTTACACACCCCGACAAGGGTGACACCTCAACATTACCCCCTCCATCCCTATTATAGTCCTGTTAAAGATATTTTTTGGAGTGAAAATATGATATATAAAACTTACCAACATGTGTTTCTCTCAGAACCATTAAGTTCTGTTCGTCAGTGGGTTAGTTATCACCTGTTAAGGATGGAGTATTAAAATCCTTGGAAAGAGTGACACTGTAATATCTGTGCCCCCCTTGGAGTGACACAGTGGTGCCTGTATCTATTTAGTATTGCCCTGGAATTGGATTTTTTTCATTCAGCTGCATACATTTAATGACCCCTCCATACAATCCTAAACCGGGGCCACATAACCTTCATAGCTATACTAGGACCATATAATCAATGATCCCTCCATACAATCCTACACCAGGGCCACACAATCCTTCATAGCTACACTACGACCATATCATCAATGACCCTTCCATACAATCCTACACCGGGGCCACACAATACTTCATAGCTACACTAGGACCATATCATCAGTGACCCCTCCACACAATCATACACCGGGCCAAACAATCCTTCATAGCTACACTAGGACCTTATCATCAATGACCCCTCCATACAATCCTACACCGGGGCCAAACAATCCTTCATAGCTACACTAGGACCGTATCATCAATGACCCCTCCATAAAATCATACACTGGGGCACACAATTCTCTCTCTCTAGTTACTATTAGACCATATTAGCAATGACCCTTCCATCCAATCATACACTAGAGTCATACAATCCTCTGAAGCGAACACTAGCACCGTATCATCAATGTCTCCTCCATGCAATCCTACACCGGGGTCTCGCTATCTTCTACAGATAACACTAGAATTGGTTCAATCCTGTAATATAGTCATGTACATAGCACCCTACAAGACAGAGAGAGAAGATCCAAACCATTCTACACAGAGATGGTCACATACATGGAGCACAATCTAATCAGCACCATCAGTCCGGATCCACCAGAAATGGTGAGACCATTAAGATTGAGAGATCAGTGTTTGTACTCACACAAGTGCGGCCGAGCTGAGGACGATGAAGGGATGTGATACAAGACAATGGCTGAGGTTCTGCTTCTTATCGGCTGCAGATGAAACCCTAAAGACATGAACCCCTTGCAGAGTCTGGTGAGGATCTCAGAGCTGATGAGACCTCATGGGGTGAATGTAGCTACAACAACAATTATCAATAAAAGTAAAAATATTTATCCAGCAGGTAAATATATTCAGTAGTTATACATAAAGCAGGATCCTGATCAGTCCAGGCGTGGACCAAGGATATGGGGCAGATTTTCAACATGGATTTTGCACAAATCAGTCCAGAATATTTTTAAAAACCCATTCATGTGATGTGGATAAAAACTCAGTTCTGTTCTTAGGACATGGTGAGGATCATAACATCTACTGCATTTCCTATACATTCCGGATTTCATGTGGGTTTCTTGCTATATCTCACCAAATACAAACTTTTTGTTCTGAACAATGCTCTGTAAAGTCAATAGGCCTCATTTATCAAAACTGTCTAATAGTAAGACTGTCTTTGTTATCCATATTCTTCTCCCTCAACTAGCTGTGACAGGACCACCCCTAAGCCCACTTCAGAAGCATCTGCCTGGACCACAAAATCTTTTTTGAAGTTGGGTGCGACCAATACGGGTCTCTTACAGAGTACCTCTTATAATTTTTGAAAGGCTTATTCAGCCCCTTGGTTCCACTTTACCATAGCGGACTTTGTCCCTTTTGTCAGTAAGAGCGGCTGCTATGAAGGCAAAACCTCCTATATAACTCCACAATACCTAAGAAGGCTCTGACCTGCTTCTTTGAAACCGGTTGAGGCCAATTTCTAATTGCCTCAATTTTGTCCATTTGGGACTTGATGACCCCCCCCCCCCTCCCAATATCATAGTCAAGATAGCCAGCCTCCTCTAGCCCTATGGCACACTTATTTGACTTGGAAGTTAAACCTGCTGCCCTTATGGCATCCAAGACTGCTGTACTTTGGTTAGGTGGGACTTCTAGTCTGTGCTAAATACCACTACGTCATCCAAGTATACAGTCACGTATTATTTCTGTAGCTTCAGGTTGAGATCCATCAACTCTGGAATGTAGCCAGAGCCCCATGTAGGCCAAAGGGAAGGACAACGTGCTGAAAATGTCCATCTGGGGTGGAAAAAGCACTTTTTTTCTTTGACCTCATTTGTGAGGGGAACCTTCCAATAGCCTTTGGTGAGGTCTAATGTGCTGATATATCTTGCGGGTCCCAACCTTTCAACCAATTCATTGACCTGGGGCATGGGGTAGGCATCAAACTTTGATATTTCGTTTAACTTACGAAAACCATTACAAAATCGCAAGCTGCCATCTGGTTTGGGTATGAACACTATGGGGCTCAACCACCCACTTTAGGACTTTTCTATGACCCCTAGGGCTAGCATCTTTTTCACCTCTTCTGCAATCATTTGTCTCTGGGCTTCGGGGACCCCATATGGTCTTAGACATACCCTTTGACTGGGTTCTGTGATTATGTCATGTTTAATGACTCTGGTGCGACCTGGCAATTCTGAAAAGATCCATCAGTTCCTTTGTAGGAATTCTCTAATTTCCTTTCTCTGGGCCTCTGACAAGGATTTGGCGATACAGACGGGTAGTAACTCTTCATTTGGGATACCCTTATGTTCGCTTACCACCCTGAGACTTTCCCGTTCCTTCCAGGGCTTGACTAGGTTCATGTGGTAGATTTGATAAGTTTTCCTTTTACCTGGCTGGATCACTTTATAATTTACCTCATTAACCCGCTCTTTAATCTCATATGGTTCCTGCCATTTTACCAGGAACTTACTTTAACCGTTGGTACACTTACTAGCACCCAGTCATCTGGTTGAAACACCTTGACCCTTGCTGACCTTTTATATACCCTGACCTGAGTGTCTTGGGCTTTCTGCATGTTCTCAATGACAATCGGCAGGACTGCCGCAATTCCATCCTGCATCTCGGCGATGTGCTTAATCACACTTCTATACGGGGTATTCTTCCCAGGTCTCTTTGGCTATGTCAAGGAGTCCTCTGGGATGTCTGCCGTATAGGAGCTAAAAAGGTGAGAACCCTGGGGATGATACAGAGAGGTACAGAGTTGGGTAATGTCTAAGAGCTAGCAGAGTTCTTTGGTCACCTTAGACATGAAAGGTGTTCCTAAGGGGAATGGCCTCGGGATAGCGGGTGGTGTAGTCTAGGACCATTAAGATGTGCTGATGTCCCATGGCCGACTCAGGGAGAGGCACTACCAGATCCATGCCTATCCGCCTGAAGAGGACCTCTATTATCGGAAAAGGAATTAGGGGGGTCCGAAAATGGGGGAAGTCTGGCAAGACTGGCAAAATTTGTCAATCGCCCTATAGATTGCCATCCAGTAAATGTTACGCTCCACCCTTTCTCTGTTTTTCTCCACCCCTATGTGTCCCCCCAGCACATGGGAGTGGGCTAGCTCCAAAACCATGCGGACATGTGTCCTAGGTACAACCAACTGCTCCACCACCTCTGGTTGGCGTCTTTTTCACACGGTATAATAGATCATTGTTTACCAGAAAATGAGGGTAGATCAGCTCTTCACCTGGTTCCTGGGGTTTACCATCTATTATCGTAAACATTTTCCAATCATTTATAAGGTTTGGATCCCTCAGCTGATCAGAACCAAAGTTCCCCCTCGATACTGGCAAGGAAGAGAACTGTAGCTCTGAAGGATTTTCCTCTGGGTCCCCCACCAGGACTGACAACAGAAACATATCTGTTTCTCCTTGTACCTGTGCGGACACATCACCCGTTTCACATATACCATTTACAACATTATAAATAACACCCTGTTTATTCTCCCACAAATCCCAGAACAAGGGAAAGTCACAGCCTAGAATAACACTGTGGGGTAAGCTTGCCACAACAGCTACCCCATGTCATCTGGTGAGAATCACGGTGGGGTAGTCTATGTTGTCACCGTGAATACATATCACTCCTAGACTGCAGGTTTGGAGTTGGTCTGAGCCCACCAGCCTGGCTTGTACCAAGGTCAACAAACTCCCGGAATCCATGAGAGCCTGTACTGAGTGTCTGTTAATCTTGACCGTACATTCCCGCTGGTCACTGCCAGTCTCAGCATTAGTGGTATATGAAGGCCTTGCAAATAATGATGTATGTCTTATAACACCACAGTCCATTGGTTCCCCCAGTTCTTGAAACCGCCAGCAAGCAATGGGGCCCCGGGCTCTAGGTAAAAGGTCCCTGTAACAATCAGGAGCGGGTTTGGAGTCTTATGTTGTAACTACTAGGTTACTTACTTGTAGCAAGCATGGTCAGAGGAGCCTGAGGTCAGTACACGTGTGGGCGGTTACAGTACTTGAGGAGTAGGCAGGAGTTATGGTCGGGAAGGAAGCCAAAGGTCAATGCACAATACAAACCAGAAAAGGCAGCAGAGCAAGCTAATGGGCTTGATTTCTGGCAGAGCACAATAATCTCACAACGGAGGAAGTACAAGGCTGGGCTTTAAATAGGAAGTCCAATTAAAGATGGGTGGAGCAAACCAAGAGATCAGGAACAAGGCTGAGAAAACAGGGGACTTGGCAATGTTCAGCACAGGAGCTGTCCAGAAGACCACATTGCTTAGTGAGAAGAGCTGTGGCCTGGGATGCAGGAGCCCTGGAGTTCAAGTCCTGACAGTCTCTTTTTGGGGTGGGAAACCGTTCCACTTTTTCACCCAACCGTGACCCCCTCCCATCAGGACATTTACTTTACCCTTTTGGGAGAGGAACAGTCTTATCCCATGCTGGCGTTGGAGGATGCAGTCCCTGGATGAACTCTTCAGTAGTGCATTACCTCTCCACAATGGAAACAATCTAATCCAGACTTTTGGGGCCCGTGTACCCCACACACCGCTGGAGCCTCATGGGTGGGGCACGTACAAAGCGATCACAGATGACCCGCTGAACTACCTGGGCAGGTGTAAGGCTCTCCGGTTGTAGCCACTTGCTGGTGAGGTGGAAGAGGTCATACATTTGTGTGCCTTTTTGCTGGCTTGCCGCCATCAGCTGAAGGTTGGTATTGGCCTAGATTAGCTGTTTCAACTGCTCGTCCATTTTGGCTGTCTCCGCTTGTTGCAAGGTTGCAACTTTGCCCCACGTCATATGCTGGCGACAATTTCTCAGCCTTTCTCTTAGTAGCTTCTCTTTTAATGTGCCCGGATCCTTCACCATATGTGAGCGTAGACGGCTCTGGGATCACAGCTTAAGTTCATCAGGCATCGACACAGAGGCAGTGGTAGGGTACAAATGGGTCCTTCCGTTTGTTTATTGCAGAAAAAACATATAGCAATAACATGCACAGCAATAAATGTAAACAAAACTCCTGCCCGTCTGAGCACTCACTATACAGGCGTAGTTCCCTCACTAGCACCTTAGTAGCAACATGGAGATGGTGCAGCAGGCACTGACCTCCTCCAGTGTAAACTTTTCCAGCCCAAATGATAAGACTAGAGTTGCAGCCACACCTAGTCAGCTGACCTGTTGACCTTAAATAGGCCAGGCATGGAACATGGGGAGTAAGCACCCACCCTACTCTTTGCTTACTCCCAATGAAAAGCCATCCCGGAATGGCTGGAAGCCATACTAAACACTACATAAAACGTGTGTCAACAGCCTGATGCCATTGACACATATCTAACCGGCTTTCCACTTCAAGGCTCCATAACTTGGCGACATGTTTCTGAGTGCCTCCAGGTATATGTCCAGAACCCTACAAATTATTTGGGAAATCTCCTAACATCAGAAAGGCAACCTGTATCCCAAATGGACACATTTTTCCCTTATCTTGTCCTATTTTACTTCAACATCTTTCTCTTAGCAGGGTAGCTGCCCTGACAGGGATGACCCCACAATCTAACCATGGACACACCCTATGTCACCCTACTATTTTTAGCCTAGTACTTTACCCCAAACACATTTTGCCTGCAATCTACAGACTCCTCAGTGGGAACATGGGCAGCAATAATGACTGGATCAAAGACAAATAACAGAAATCAAAAGCCAAGGAAAATCAATCAACATAAATCATAATTTGTGGGTGGCATATAGCCAGCTCCTAGAGGTGGTCTGATACCTTTCTTGACAGTTCCCCAATAGAAAATGTAGGATTGGCATATTAGATTTAACTCTGCATGACCCTATCGTCAGTCACTGTCAGACCTCTCTCTTAGCCCCCTGTTTATTCCTCTCTTCTCATTGAAACATGCTTACACAATGGGCTGAGCCAAGCCTCCATGATAACAATGGAGATAGGATAAAGTTTTTGTCTACATCATGTGTACCACCACATTTACACCTCACCAAATTGCAGTCATTTACCTGTGCTACGTCATGCAACATTTCTAGTCTTCTTTACTCGTAAAGGAACACATTGCTCAAAAGTAAGCAATGACTGTTAGATGAGGGTTACATATACATTGTAAAGCCTTGTTCCTTATGTGACTACATCCTTCACATTAACTAATGGGTTTCCAAAACCCCAAACTAGCACCAGTCCCCACCATCACCAGAACAAAAACACAGAGCAGACCATTTTCTTTGTTAGGTGAAAGTCGGTTTACATCTTTTACCGAAATTGCATCAATTGTCCTTATTCATCTGGCCTCAGAGCGATATACCTACCTCTGGACTCCCAGGGATGTGTTCACCCTGTAGTGTAATCCACTATGGTTATCTACCAACCTTCTTACTATGACTTGAATATATATACTCGAGGATTGAAAAATTTTCAAGAAAACAAAGAAAAAAAACAATGTCAACATATGGCATACGTGACTGACCTAACTGAAACTTTTGGGTAAAGTAAAAATACCACATACGAGGGAGGGCAGGACAAGCTCTTCAGTCCTCACAAGTGTTCAAGGAGACTCCTGGAGGAGAATAACTATAATTACCCCTCTTCAATGGGAGTAAAGACCATTACACCAGAGAGGGTAGGGGGTGTCTCTCCTGCTCCCAAGCTGACCCCATAACTCAGTAGACACTCTCACTTCTCTATTAGTAGTACCAAAGTGTCATCAGGTGGCTGATATCTGACTAAATAATTCTAGGTCAGTATCGGAGTAGCACCTTCTCATTACCTCCCCATACAAAGGGCTAAAGAAAAGGGTATATATTTCTCACCCCCTCTAAGTCTTGGTAAAATGTAAAACTGGCAGCTGGAGTAACGTGCCACAGATTTATCACACAAAGGACATAAGTGTACAACACAATAGTTTTCAAGCCTCATCATCACAGATCTTCTAACAGTGTCCTACAGAAGAGAAGTAATGATTGTACAATTATGTGGTGCAGTTGGGCACATTGTCTGTTCTAAGCATTTATTTATGGTTATGCAGCTCTTTCTCATCACTAAGCTAGGTCACACTTGTAACAGACGTATAGACTCTCCACAGACAAGGTTCTCCCAGATCACTGGAAGAAAGACAATACCTGGACCACAGCAACTTTAACTGGGAAGGAACAGTAGGAAAAATTCTGATGACAAGTTGATTTCTGGCTAAGCTATGCTTTTGACTGTCTCTCCTAAGTTGTTTTGGGTATTCTGGAAACAGGCCCCCAGAAAACCATTGTTGCAAGACTTTGGTTGACTCTTAATCTGGCCTTTTAATGTTGGACTATGTGGGATGTCAGTAACTTAATGGATTAGAGGGTTCATCAGGGTACTAATATCGAACCAATAAATTTAACAATGATATTGTAACAACCCAAAAATATATTGACTAGTGCCGAGGTGTCATCTCCCACCAGCTTGTGGTGTTATCTTACACCAATTTGATTACACTCAATATATTTTTGGGTTATTTCAATATTATTACCCCGCTGTTAGGTAGGGTAAGGTTGAGGGACAGGATAGGCCTGTTTTCATTATATTAAACCCATAATCCTATTGTTCTCTTGAAATGTGTAGATAAATGTGTAGATAACACAGAAAACTATTGGACATCTTCACATCACGACAAGGGACTGGGCGATCTCTTGGACATTGATATCAACAAACTATAAGGTGCGTTTCTGCTGAAGCCAAAACACATCAAAACACGCACCGCATGTTGGACACGTTTTGGATGCGATTGACGCAGCACTTTTGAATGCGTTTTTCGGATCAAAATATTGAATTGCTATATATTGAAGAATACCCCTTCCATTTCAAAAATTCTCCTCCAAGAGAATCTCTTCTTTGGAATATTTTCAGCTACCATGGTGAGAAAAAACTCTACTGAGTAATCCAAAAGGTGAAGGAAATCTGATTAAATAACTGAACTTCCATTCTGAAATGATCAAACCACCATATGTCCTTTCCTTTCAAATAATCTTCTTTAAGGCTTCCTTGATGTCTTTATTTCTTAAGCAGTATATCACAGGGTTGATTAATGGAGTCAGCACAGTATATGCAAAAGACTGAATTTTATGTAAAGCAACTGATTTTTCCTTGTTGGGGCTTAGATAAACAGACACTAAGGTACCGTAATACATGGAGACCACTGCCAGGTGGGAACCGCAAGTGGAGAAGGCTTTGTATCTTTGGGTCATTAACTGGATCCTGAGGATTGTGTGGACAATGTAAGCATAAGAGATGACAACTACTAGGAAAGGGCTCACAGTTACGGAAAAGGTTAGGATTGTAGATAAGATCTTAGTCCTCCAAATCTTAGAGCAAGAAAGTCTCAATAAAGGATCAAAGTCACAGAAGAAGTGATCGATGACATCCGACCGGCAGAACTGAAGTTTGGATACATTAACTGTCAAAATCAGAGATACAGAAAAACCTAATATCCAGGATATGATGATCAATTTCATGCAAAGCACAGTATTCATTATAGAACCATAGTGTAGAGCATGACAAATGGCCAGATACCTATCATAGGACATCACTGTCAGCAGAAGACATTCTGAAGATTCAGAAAAAACAAAGAAAAACAACTGTGTTACACATTGTGGGATGGACATAGAGGAGCCATTGTTCAGGATCATATGGAGCATGTTTGGGATGATATTGGAGGTTGTCATGATATCTGATACGGTGAGTTGTGTCAGGAAGAAGTACATGGGTGTGTAGAGGTTCTTGCTGTAGGACACCAGAGACATGACCAAGAGGTTCCCACTAATTGTTATAAAGAACATGATCAACATAAGAAGAAATAATAATATCCTAACACTGTTGAGACCCGGAAATCCAAGGAGAAGGATTGTGGTGGTGTTGTTTTTCTCCATTTCCTAGAAAAAAAATATATTAAGAAAAATGTTCATATCACCAGCACATCTGATAAAACTACAATCAAGTCTGAGAAACTTGAGCAGTTTCTAGAGTGGTTGCCTTCACTTTTCAACCTTCAAGAGTCACTGTTCTGCCAGTTATGATAAAATATTTACCGGTAATCACCTTATACTGCCCATGCTAATTATGTGAACACCAACTACAGCTCCTAACTATGAGAATCTCAAAAATGAGCATCCCAAACATCAACCTGAATTCAAGCAGAAGGAGGCTAGTATGTCTGTTAAGATGGCCAAAAACCTGTTAGTGTTTCCCCAAGGCTGTCTGACATAGCTGTCTGATAAGCAGTTTCACTAGTATGTCCTCAGTCACAGGTATACAGCGTAGATTCAGAAACCACACTCTGTTTTTTATGAGTGATTGTCGAGTGTTCAGTGGATTGGTTTGCAATCCCAAAATCAAGCATATGTAGAGAATCCATGCTACTCCTTGTAACAGTGCAAAGTCATACAAATATTTATTTGCTTGTTCTTGAAGACATTCCAAATAACATAGCTCTTCAATTAAATTGATTTCATGAGGTATACAGAGCATAGCATGCAAATCCAATGTTATAAATACAGAGAGGCGTTTTGTCCATTGGTGGTCTTCTTCTAATCACATCTGGGACGGAATCTGTACTTTAAAATAAAATTAGTATAAAGGAAAATGTAATAGAGGAAGACAGAGGAAAATTGGGTATTGTCACGGTTGGAAATAGTGGATCCTCTGGACCACCGCAAGCGATGGCGTAAGCCACGCCAGGGAGCGGAATCTAAGTAGGTCCCGGTCTTCACCAGAGCCCGCTGCAAAGCGGGATGGACTTGCTGCGGCGGGAGTCTACGAGGTCGCTACCCCTGACGTGACTTGCTTGCGGAGGCAGCCGAGGTGTAGCGTGGTGCAGAATCGTCAGGCAGGCTCGTAGTTGGGGACAGGCAGAAAGTCAGGACAGGCGGCAATGGTTCGTGGTCGTGGACAGGCAGTAGGTCAGGGCAGGCGGCAAGATGCGTGGTCGAGGAACGGAAGCTACTGGTACGGTGCCCGGTCCATCAGAACAAGGCTTGGAACGCTTTCTCAGTAGGCTAAATGGCACTAAAGATCCGGCAACAAGCACCAGGAACGGGCAGGCTTAAATAAGGGCAATGACCGGCAATAACCAATTACCGGTGCACTGGCCCTTTAAATTTCACAGAGCCGGCGTGCGCGCCTTAGAGATTGGGAACGCGCGCGCCGGGAGACTGGGGTAGCAACAGGAGCACGGCCGGGTAAGTAGGAGGGTGATTGGCCGGACGGGTGAGCATGCCCACCGCCCGACATGCGGGACGGGGGTCGCAGGCCCACCCGTGACAGTACCCCTCTCGGCCTCCCTGGCCTGGAGGAACCTCTGAATGATGTTATATTGTTCTCTGGTTCCCAGGACCTCTCTTCGGGCCCGAACCCCTTCCAGTCCATAAAAAAAAAAAACGCTTCCCTCTGACCATCTTCATATCTAGAATCTCCTTTACCGTAAAGACATCGGTGGCATCGGCCTCAGGAGTGGGAGGAGCAAGTACCCGAGAGAAGCGATTTAGGATGACCGGTTTTAGAAGAGAGACATGGAAGGAGTTCGGGACCCTCATAGTGGGAGGAAGGCGGAGCTTGTATGCCACTGGATTAATGCGCTTAAGCACCTCGAATGGGCCCAGGAACCGGGGACCCAGCTTATAGCTGGGAACCTTGAAACGGATATATTTAGCCGACAACCACACCTTGTCACCTGGCGAGAAGGTTGGCGGAGGTCTTCGCTTTTTGTCGGCTTGTGCCTTGTTACAAGCGGAAGCCTGGAGTAGAGAATGGTGTGTCTGTTTCAAGATAGCTGTCAGGTCCTGGACCAGCTCCTCCACAGCGGGGACCTCCGAGGGCACAGAAAGGGGGAGCGGTGGGCGGGGATGTTGCCCGTAGACAATAAAGAAAGGAGCAGCTCCAGTAGACTCCGAGTCCAATGAGTTATAGGAAAACTCGGCCCAGGGCAACAACCTGGACCAATCATCCTGGCTCACGGAGACAAGTGGCGCAGGTAGCAACCTAGGGTCTGGTTTACTCTCCCACCTGCCCATTGGACTCGGAGTGGTAGGCCAAAGAAAAGTCCAGTTTCACTTGTAGTTGGTTGCAGAGGGAGCGCCAGAATCTGGAGACAAATTGGACGCCCCGGTCCGACACTATGTGCCGAGGAAGCCCATGCAGCCGAAAAATATGTAGAAAAAATAGACTGGCAAGGCGAGGGGCTGAGGGCAGACCCGGCAGAGGAATAAAGTGGGACATCTTTGAAAACCGGTTTGTAACCACCCAGATCACGGTGTTGCCATAGGAAGGAAGGAGATCCGTGATAAAATCCATGGCCACATGGGTCCAAGGGCAGCTGGGTATAGGTAGAGGAAGGAGCAGACCTGCCGGTTTGAGACAAGGGGACTTGTTCCGGGCACAGGAAGCGCAAGACTCCACAAACTCACGAACATCCTGGGCTAGGCCCGGCCACCAGTAGAATCGAGAGATGAGGGAGCAGGACCTCTGCACTCCCGGGTGCCCCGCCATCAGGGAGCAATGACCCCATGACAAAATCTTCTTCCGAAGACCTGGACGGACGTATGTCTTGCCGGGAGGAATGCATTGTAGGTCTACCGGCGCGGCAGAGATGAGCCGTTCTGGAGGGATAATGTGCCGTGGAGTGGACTCGTCCCCAGTCACATCCGAAGCACGGGAGAGAGCGTCGGCCTTGACATTTCGTTCCGCAGGGCGAAAATGAATGAGAAAATTAAACCGGGAAAAGAAGAGGGACCAATGACCCTGGCGTGGATTTAAGCGTTGAGCGGTCTGGAGATATAGCAGGTTTTTATGGTCGGTATAAATGCTGACTGGGTGACGACCCCCTCCAGGAGATACCGCCACTCTTCCAGACCCAGCTTGATGGCCAGTAACTCCCGGTCGCCGATAGAGTAATTCCTTTCAGCAGAGGAAAAACTTTTAGAGAAAAATCCGCAAGTGAGGGTCTTGCCTTTGGGCCCTTTCTGGGAGAGTACGGCCCCGGCCCCCACCAAGGAGGCATCAACCTGGAGAAAAAATGGTTTTTCTGTATCTGACTGGGAAAGCACAGGCGCAGAGGCGAAGGCAGATTTTAACTTAGTGAAGGCTTCCTCTGCCGCTGGTGGCCAGAGCTTTGGATTGGCGTTCTTCTTGGTCAAAGCCACTATGGGAGATACCAGCGAGGAGAAATGTGGTATAAATTGCCTATAATAGTTGGCGAACTCCAGGAATCTTTGTATGACTCGGAGACCCACGGAGCGCGGCCACTGTAGGACGGCAGACAACTTAGCGGGGTCCATCTGCAGGCCCTTGTCGGAAATGATGTAGCCGAGGAATGGTAGGCTCTGCTGATGAAACAGACACTTCTCGAGCTTTGCATAGAGGCGGTTGGCCCTTAGACATCTGAGGTCCTGTCGTACGTGAACTTGATGGGACTCAAGGTCGGGAGAGAACACCAGAATGTCGTCTAGGTAGACAACTACGCATGTGTACAGGAGGTCCCGGAAGATGTCATTGACGAATTCTTGGAAGACGGCCGGGGCATTGCAGAGCCCGAAGGACATGACCAGGTATTCGAAGTACCCGTCGCGGGTGTTGAAAGCAGTCTTCCATTCATTGCCCTCCCGTATCCGTATGAGGTTATAAGCCCCAAACAGGTCCAGTTTAGTAAAGATCTTGGCACCTCGTAGCTGGTCAAAAAGCTCCATTATCAGGGGCAGAGGATAGCGGTTCTTTACCGTGATTTTGTTGAGGCCTCGATAGTCTATGCAAGGACGTAGGGTACCGTCCTTCTTAGCCACGAAAAAGAACCCGGCCCCAGCTGGAGAGGAGGACTTGCGGATGAACCCCTTCTGGAGATTCTCCTTGATATACGTAGACATAGCCAAGGTCTCAGGTACCAACAGGGGGTAAACCCTGCCCCGTGGAGGAGACGTCCCGGGCAGAAGATCAATGGGACAGTCATATTGGCGATGGGGCGGCAATGTCTCAGCTTGCTTCTCGGAGAAGACGTCTGCGAAGGCTTGGTATGGTGCAGGAAGGCCAGTCAGAGACTTAGACGACCCAGGAGAAGCGGTAAGCACCGGGCGAGGTGCCACCAAACAGCGAGACTGACACTCCGAACACCAACTCAGGACTTCATCCGTCTGCCAGTCGAGCACGGGAGCGTGGCGCTGCAGCCACGGGAGACCCAGGAGAATGGACGAGGAAGAACGGGGTAGTACGTAGAACGCAAGTCTCTCCTTGTGTAGAACCCCTACTTGTAGGACCAGAGGCTCAGTTCGGAACCGAATTGGGTCCTTGAGAATATCACTCCACTGACAGAGGAGATGAGTAGGGGCTTCTCCAGGTGGATCACAGGGAGATTATGTTGGGACACTAGGGCAGCGTCCAAGAAATTTCCAGCTGACCCAGAGTCCAGGAAAGCAGTAGCGTGAAACTGGGAACCAGGCCGAGCGCCAACGATCACGGGCATGGTCAGGCGAGGAGAGGGCTTGCTCTCACCTAGGGATGCCTCTCCTACGTACCCTAGGTGCGCCCGTTTCCCGGACGCTGAGGGCGCAGTGGACAGGATCTGCGGAAATGGTCTGCACTGCTACAGTACAGACAAAGATTCTCCTCACGTCTTCTGATTAGCTCCGTCGTAGACAGGTGGGCTCTATCCACTTCCATGGCCTCCTCGGCAGCAGGCGGAGAGGGCAACTGTGGTGGCCTTTGAAATACTGGAGCCAGACGAGGGAGACGGCGGGGTCTAGTCTGTTCCCGTTCCTGCCAGAGTTCCTCCTGACGTTCCGAGAAACGGATGTCAATCTGAGTGGCCAGGGAGATGAGGTCACTCAAGGAAGACGGGAGGTCCCGGGCAGATAGGGCATCCTTGATGCGGCTGGAGAGGCCCTTCTTGAAGGTGGCAGTCAACGCCGCTTCATTCCAAGATAGCACGGAAGCCAAAGTGCGGAAACGTACGGCATAGTCGCCTACAGATGAGTCCCCTTGGCGCAGGTTTAGCAAGGCGGTCTCGGCAGAAGAAGCCCGGGCTGGTTCCTCAAAAACACTCCTGAACTCGGTGAGGAATGTAGCAAGGATGGCTGTGACCGGATCGTCCCTGTCCCAGAGGGGGGGTAGCCCAGGCCAGGGCTTTCCCGGAGACAAGGCTGAGCACGAACGCCACCTTTGACCGTTCGGTAGGAAATTGGTTGCCCATTAAGTCGATATGCAGGGAGCATTGGGTGATAAAGCCCCTGCAGGCCTTGGAGTCCCCATCGAATTTGGACGGCATAGACAGACGGAGCCGTGGACCAGCGGTCGGAGCCGGAACCGGAGGAGCAGCGAGAGCCACGGGAGCGGGCAGCTGCTGCTGAGCGGCCAGGAACTGCTGCATCATGGTGGAGAGATGGCTGAGTTGCTGGGCTTGCTGAATGATCTGTTGCGACTGCTGAGCCACAATGGCGGTGAGGTCAGCGTCGGGCGGCAGAGGCACCTTGGCGGGATCCATGGCCGGATCTTACTGTCATGGTTGGAGATAGTGGATCCTCTGGACCACCGCAAGCGATGGCGTAAGCCACACCAGGGAGCGGAATCTAAGTAGGTCCCGGTATTCACCAAAGCCCGCCGCAAAGTGGGATGGACTTGCTTCGGCGGGAGTCTACGAGGTCGCTACCCCTGACGTGACTTGCTTGCAGAGGCAGCTAAGGTGTAGCATGGTGCAGAATCGTCATGCAGGCTCGTAGTCGGAGACAGGCAGAAGGTCAAGACAGGTGGCAATGGTTCGTGGTCGTGGACAGGCAGTAGGTCAGGGCAGGCGGCAAGATGCGTTGTCGAGGAACGGAAGCTAGTGGTAAGGTACACGGTAAATCAGAACAAGGCTTGGAACGCTTTCTCAGTAGGCTAAATGGCACTAAAGATCCGGCAACAAGCACCAGGAAGGGGCAGGCTTAAATAAGGGCAATGACCAGCAATAACCAATTACCGGTGCACTGGCCCTTTAAATTTCACAGAGCCGGCACGCTCCTTGGAGATCAGGAACGCGCGCGCTGGGAGACTGGAGTAGCAACAGAATCACGGCCGGGTAAGTAGGAGGGTGATTGGCCGGACGGGTGAGCATGCCCACCGCCCGACATGCGGGCGGCAGTGCCGCTCGTGCGGAGACCACGGGTGTGCCTGCGACCCGGGACGGGGGTCGTAGGCCCACCCGTGACAGATTTAAGGAGAAAAGAGAGTGGAGACTAATGCAACAGGACCATAACCTACGGATCAAAGGAAAGCAGGTGATGGGAAGTCAGGAGCTGGGAATACGATCATAGGAGAAATAAAATGAAATAAAAAAGGGGCAATCCAAGAATAAATGGAAAAAGGATCATGAGGAACCAGGAATAACATGAAAAGAATGGATAGTAAGATGATGCACTATATGGGTGGGCGTGAGTTTCGTGATAGGAATGTACGGAGTATGGATAAGTAAGCTGGAATACACAGATAGGTGAAATGACAAGGGTGTATAAGTAGTAGAATGGAGACAGAGAGAAGACACTGGTGGACAGTGAATGAAGAAAAATGGATGGTCACATAGTAACAGGGTTGCAGGACAAAAATTGTATTTACCTGTATCAAAGAACGGTGAGAGATAAGCTGGAGTAGGCGACCACCGTGTCTGTAGTGTGCTCAAGCCAGAAGAGGAAGGCAGTGTGTGTAGAAGATGCAGCATGCCGGAATATGAAGTGCTTATACTGTTTACCTCTTATGGGTTGAGCACACCATAGACTTTTTTATTTCATTTGATTTTTCCTATGATCTTTTCCCAGCTTCTGACTTCCCATCACCTGGTATCCTTTGATTCCTAGGTTTATGGCCTGTGGCTTTAGCCCCACTATCTTTTTTTTCCCTGTACCCGTTTCCCCTCTCTCTTCCTCTCAATTTTCAATAACATTTATTTTATCTTATACATTCCCTTCCAGATGTGATTAACCTTTGACTCTTCTCTGTCTTTTAAAACACACATCCACGCCCTGACCTCCACCTGAAAAATATTTCATGAATCTGCTCATTCCTTACCTATGATGCTACAAAAATGCTTGTCCATGCCCTTGTCATCTCTTGCCTTGACTACTGTAACATCCTTCTCTGTGGCCTCCCATCTCTTGCTCCCCTTCAATCTATCCTTAACCCTGCTGCCTGGCTGATCCACCTCTCTCCTCAGTACTCCTCTGTCTCTCTCCTCTGCCAATTCCTTCCCTGGCTACCCATTGCCCAGCAAATTCAGTTCAAGTAATTAACCATGACATACAAGGTTCTCAATAACCTCTCCCCTCCATACATCTCTGCCCTAATCTCTAGATATCTCCCCTCATGCAATCTCCGCTCCTCACAGGACCTTCTTCTCTGCTCTCCTCTTATTAGCTCCTTGCACAACCGTCTTCAAGACTTCTCCCATGCTTCCTCCACACTCTGGAACTCATTACCCCAACACTTCGGACTCTCCTCCACTTCCACCAGCTTTAAAAGCAACCTGAAAACCCATCTCTTCAGGAGCCTATAACCTACAATAACCCTGCTGCCCTGACCATCCCCCACAAACATGTCTTCCACTCACCTTCTGTCTCTTTCCACCTTCCTTGTAGATTGTAAGCCTTTATGGGCAGGGTTTTTCTCTTCCTCTATAGCAGTTGTTAGTCATTTATCGTCACAAACCTACATCAAAGACACATCTGATTTTTTAGGTAAACTACAAGATATCATTGTTCCTGATGACTGTATTCTTGTGTCTTTTGATGTTGTGTCTTTGTACACTTCGATTATTCATTCTGATGGCCTTTCAGCAGTTGCTGATGCGCTTGCTGGCGCAGGATGTGACCCGGATTACGCGCAATTCATTCTCAATCTTCTGGAGATTGTACTCAGGAGAAATTATTTTCTCTTTGGGGACAATTTTTTTCTCCAGAAGCGCAGCACTCCTATGGGGTCCAATGTGGCCCTGACTTACGCTAACATCTTCATGGCGGCCGCTGAGAGTGAGTGCGTATATCCATCTGTTTTTTCGGGTCACATCCTGCGCTGGTGGCATTATATAGATGATATATTTTTTATCTGGACAGGTTCCCTTGAGGAATTGGAGCTCTTTCATTGTTTTCTTAATCAATGTAGGTCAGGCTTGACATTTACTAAAGTGATGTCGAAGGTTTTTTTTAAATTTCTGGATACTACAGTGTATGTGAAGGGGAACAAATTGGAGACATATCTCTTTGTTAAAGAGACAGATAGGAATAATGTATTATCCTATGACAGCTATCACCCCAAACATATGATAGATTCACTCCCTTGGAGCCAGCTATTGAGAGTTAGGAGAATTGTAGGATGATCGTGGGATAAAAGGTAGATTAAAGTGTAAGAAGTTTATACATAAAGGTTATCCAAAAGCCCTACTGAAGAGACATAAAGATAAAGTAAAACATATGGAGGGGGGAAGTTTTTGAGGTAAAGTGGGAAAAGAACCTAAAAAAACCCTTTTGTCCCCACTAGTGTTTTGGGGTCAAGATAGCAAGGTTTGAGGAAGACTGGCATATTTTAAGGGGGTTTTTCCGGTGTTTTAGAATTTTCCCAGTCCCATTGGCATATAGGAGGAGTAAACCCAGAGATAAATTGGTTAAAACGATTTGCCCAAAGGTTCAGGGTGAGACAGTCTTTTTGCCCCCCTAGGATGGGCAATTTCCCTTGCCCCCAGTTGCAGTAATTTCAACAATTTGATTAAAGGGATGTTTTTTGTCATCGCAAACGGTAGACCCCCTAAAATTAAGGGGAGATTACCCGTCGCACTTTGCTATGCAATATTTTGATCATTGGGCCCTGCAGTTTTTTATATGTTGGAGAGACAACTTGGAAGTTAGAGGAGGATAAAAAAACAAAATAACCTTACGAGCAAAAAAAGTTGGAGTTACCGGTTGCTCAGATTTTGTTGAATGCAATCACTTTTCCAATTTCGATTTTGATGATTGATCATGTCCCCCCCCATGAGAAGGGGAGAGATGAGAAAAATATTATTTTTAAAAAAAAAAAATGGATTTTTTAAATTAAAATTTTTTACAACTTCTGGGCTAATTGATTTAAAGTAAAAGATTAATGTTGACTCCGTCCTTGTATTTACCCTGCAGATGATTTATTTAATGTGTTTTTAATTCCAATACTTTTATCTAATTTTTTTCTTTATGGTGAAGAAAAAGACGGGGGCCTTTTTTGTTGGTTTCTTTGTGAAAATAGTTGGTTTGAATATTTGGAAAGGAAATTTATAGCTCAAACTTTAGAAATCTCTCCTTTGGATTTTTTTTTTTTTTTCTATTTTGGACCTATATGGGACTGCAATACTCACCGGTGGTTACCTGCACGCTATCACTTGTTCACACTATGTGTGTCCTTTGTGGATATCAGTGCCCTCAGGATCAATGGTTATGGTTCATGACATTGTTTCCCGGTGATGAGTTGGTGGTACTGTGGTGTATAGTTTCTATAAGAGCCCAAGAAAGGTCTTTATGGTCTTTATTTTTATTACAATACCATTGCGAGGATGTTCTAGCCCTGTAAGATATAGCTAATGGCAAAGTAAATGCTTTCTATGTCATGATTACACGCACTATGGCCAACGGACATGCGCGGTAGAGCTGTAAGATCTAGTGACATCTGCACATGCGTGCCCGAAGCGGACATGTGCATTGGAATTTTGAGGACGCCGTACATCGCTATTTGCTGCCGACTGGTCCCGCTCCCGTTATATATGATTATATATTGTTCCTATTGGTATAGGTAATTATATGCACTTGGTTTAAGAGATGCACTGTTTTATTGGGTTAAACATATATAATGAGGCATTGTGATTTTGTATGTTATGCTTGAGAAAGGCTCAGTCTGTTTTCTGTGAGCCGAAACATCACACTTTTTTTATACTTGGGATTCCAATAAATGAAGATTTTATGCTGACATCCTTGCTCTATGGTTTCTTGGATCTTTGAAGGCGAGTTGAGGCTAACTTGCTGATGGATGGCCTGTTGCATGCAATCTTCTAAACATCTTCATTGGGACTTTCGGTGCTGACCCAAACCTTTTTTCTTGGACCCCCACAAACATGTCTTCCCCTCACCTTCTGTCTCTTTCCACCTTCCTTGTAGATTGTAAGCCTTTATGGGCAGGGTCTTCTGTCCCTCTCTAGCAGTTCTTAGTCATTTATCATCACAATTGTACTTGTTTGACTTAGGTTATGTATAGTAGAATAATGTTGTACCGTGTTAGCCATAGAAAGTAGTAGAAGAGTGAAGAAATCAGGCGATACCTTTTAGAGGCTAACTGAATATATTTGATATAACACCATGTCTGAAGACGAGAGCTAGTCCTCTCGAAAGCTCACTATCAAATATATTCAGTTAGCCTCTAAAAGGTATCACCTGATTTCTTCACTCTTCTACTAGGTTATGTATGTCACTCTCCTCAAGTGGACAACGCTCTGAAAGTAATGGTGCTTTAAGAAGAAGAAGCATGCAATGCTCTGTGTATCTCATGGAATCAATTTAAATAGAGAGTTATGTTATTTGCAATGTCTTCAGGATTCAAGTAAATAAAAATCTGTATGATTCTGCTGTGGACTCTCTACATGTATTATATCACAGGTAAAAAGCCATTTGTTTGTAAAGGTCCACTCACTAGTTTCTGCATCAGGTGATGATCCAAGCTAAACACTGAGAGTTAATATGTGGTACATGCGGGTAAGCTAGGGGGGGGTAATATTATTTTTGTACATACAGGGGTGAAAGTTTGTGGCTCTTTAGAGTTTTCTTTATTTCTGTAAACATTTTGCCCAAAAAGAAATCATATTGTAACACCTGAAAGTAAAAAAAACAAACAAATCATACAAATAAGTCAAAAGTATTAGACTTGGTGATTTATTTATTGTAATATTATATGAGGTGAAGGGGGTAATGTGACCCCAGAAAGAGTCTAAAATGTGCCCCAACAGGAAGACAAATGTAAGGCACAAAGAGATACTAATGGCGGCATGTATGAAATTTGGCATTTAAGCGCCAGATTTCATGCACATTATAATAGCATAGAATGCGCCTGATTTATGAACCTGCTCTACTGCGGGTCATAAATCAGGCTCATTCTAGCGCTAACACAACAATTCAGGCTCAGGTAAACCACTTTGAAAGTGCTTTACCTGTTCCATCAGTATCCGGATTTGCGCCTGGATTCTCCGGCACTGAAGCTAAAATAAATCTAAAAAAGCTCCTTACGGTTCTATCCCCGCGCCTCCAGCACGCCCCCCGAGATCAGGAACATTAAAAAGTGCTGCGGGCGCTCTGTAATGCACCTGAAAATGATGTTCAGGAGGCTTTTCACTAATGCGAACGGGGCTGCACCTAATGTCAGGCTGAAAATAAACAAGACTTCTGGAGCAGCCCCATTCATACATGTCGCCTAAATGCTGACCCCACGTACCTCACACAACATCACAAGAAACTGACTTGCTTCATGTTTTTATTATTGGTTTGTTCTGAAATGCAGTGGTCAAGCCTGAAATTCACAGGATCGGCGACCGGGAGCTGAAAATAATGAAACATTATACTAGGACTGTATTATCAATGGCCCCTCAATACAATCACACACCGGGGTCTCACAATCCTCCTTAGCTAACACTAGAGGTGGTACACTGCTTTAATATAGTCATGTACATAGCACCCTACAAGACAGAGAGACAAGAACCAAATCATTCTACACAGAGATGGTCACATACATGGAACACAATTTAATCAGCACCTCGTCCCGGGTCCATCAGAAATGGTGAGACCATTAATAATAGGGATCAGTGTCTGTACTCACACAAGTCGGGCCCAGCTGAGGACGATGAAGGGATGTGATTATAAAGACAATGGCAGAGGTTCTGATTCTTATCGGCTGAATATGAAACCCTAAAGACAAGAAGCCTCTGTGGAGTCTGGTGATGATCACTTATATGAAGAAGACTCAGGGGGTGAATGTTGATACAACAAAAATTATCAATAAAAGTAAAAATATTCATCCAACAGAAAAATATATTCAGTAGTTATACATAAAGCAGGATCCTGATCATTCTTTAAAGGTCGGGTAGACCAGGTGTGGGCCATGGATTTGGGGTAGATTTTCAACTTAGATTCTTAGATTCTTTAGTGGAACCGGAATATGTTCAAAAATCTATTTATATGATCCAGGAAAAAACCTCAGTTCTGACCTTAGGATATAGTCAGGATGAGAAAATCTACCTCATACCCTATGCTTTGTGGATTTTATATAGATGGATTTTACAGCTCATCCACAGAAATCTACATCTGAATTCTTATACATTTTCATTGTTTTCTGGACAATGTTCCTTTCAGACACCATCTCTTTATTCAATTTCAGAACCTGTGGATATTTTACTTTATTGCATCCCCAGATCTTCTTGGAGTGACCATTGACTTAATGTGTATGGGAGTTGACAGCCCCTTTAATAGCAAACAAAGGGT